>VXBH01008967.1:435172-448369 GCA_013400035.1 Rynchops niger | reverse complement strand
GGGGTGTAGGGGATTTATAATTCTAATCTCAAAAGAGATCACATAGTATCACTCATACTAAAGCTTGATAAGGATTTGTGGCATTATTCCTGAGAGGAGCTACTTTGTATTTTCCCCCAATTCCTATCTGAAGTTTCTGTGGTTATTTCTGTTAGTCTGTTATATTAATAATTAATATAACATATTTATACATATGTTATTATATACATATTAATATGTATAATTANTTTTTTTTTTTAATGAAAAATACTTGGTTTTAGTCTATTTCTGGAGAAGCATGACCTCCTTTTGAAGTCTCTGGCTTCCTCGCAGCAGCCAGTGAGTGCCAGTGGCACACATGGGGGAGTGGCGCTTTTCTCCCGGCTGGAAGATGCTATCTCGGAGGAGTGCAGCTGGGCTGCGGATGGCTGGGTTGGCAGCTGAGGAACAGAGCAAGGGCTGTTGGGTGCTGCCACGCTGGCTCCAGAGGGTGGAAGCAGCCCCAGGTCAGCACCCTGCAGCGCAGGAAGGGCAAGAGGGGGGACCCAAGCCCAGGCCTGGGCAGGAGGGTCCACAGGGGCTGAGGGCAATGGGGAGGGGGGTGGCTGGCAGGGGGTGTTTCCTGACTGAAGGGGGTCTGTGGAGGGGTTGTGTTTAGCAATTTTAGGTCTCATTCCCTAAAATGGAGAAAACAGGAAGGAAAAAAAAAAGTCAGATCAGCCCTGTGTTACACTGATGTTACACCAAAGTGTTATTAAAAACACAGTTATTACTGTGACCAGTGGAGCCCTCAGCATAGAAAAGACATGGACCTGTTCAAGTGGGTCCAGAGGAGGGCCACAAAGGTGTTCAGAGGGGTGGAACACCTCCCCTGTGAGGACGGGCTGAGAGTTGGGATTCTTCAGCTTGGAGAAGAGAAGGCTCTGGGGAGACCTTATAGCAGCCTTCCAGTACCTAATGGGGACCTACAGGAGAGATGAGGACAAACTTTTTAGCAGGGCCTGTTGCGATAGGACAAGGGGTAATGGCTTTAAACTAAAAGAGGGAAGATTTAGACTAGATAAAAAGAAGAAATTTTTTACCATGAGGGTGGTGAAACACTGGCCCAGAGAGGTGGTAGATGCCCCATCCCTGGAAACAGCCAAGGTCAGGTTGGACGGGGCTGTGAGTAACCTGATCTAGTCGAAGATGTCCCTGTTCATTGAAGGGGAGGTTGGACTAGATGACCTCTAAAGGTTTCTTCCAACCCCAACTATTCTATGATTCTAAAAACACCCCAACAACCTCCCAGACTTCAGCCACTGCAGAGCCTGTACTTACTGATGTATCTTCCTTCCTCTGTGGAAATTAATACAGAAGAATAAAGTTTCAACATGACCTGGTGTTGGTGGCCTGTTAGGTTGTATCTCTTGAATAAATTACTGGCAATAAAAACACCTTCATACATTTTTGGAAAACTTCATATTTCTCTTAAGAGCAGTGTTTAAAGGTATTTCTTGCGATGCAGCAAGATTTTTACATTAGTGCTTAGATCTTATGCCAGGAGGTAAGCAAGCTTATGTTTAATTTACGTAAGTGTTAGAATACTTTTGTAGTTTAAAGCATCAAAAATAAAGATTATATTCAACAAACCCATATATTAGAGAATATGGCAAATTATATAAATGAAAAAGCCTAATATTTATTGAGGATTGCAGTGCTGTTAGAGGTTAACTTTTAATTTGCTTTTGAAAAGAGATTTAGTGGACACAAAGCTGAAACAGTCTTTAGTTAAACTGTTCAAATTTCAAATCTGTAAGAGGAAACGGTGTTGCCATGAGTGGCATCTCGTGCCACTTCATTTTTTCCTGAAAACAGTGCAGGACCATAACCCATTTGTACATGTGAAAACCCCATAAGCAGATCTTTAAAAACAATTGCCTCTTATAATTTTCACTTAAGGCATGTTTTCCTCACCAGAATTCATGGTAACACAATCAGGTTAAACAGAACATTTTAAACTCAGCTCAGCTTTTGATATTTCTTTACACTTGCATATTCCCCCATATTAGTGGATGAGTGACACCGTAATACCAGAATACTGTGTTCTGAAATGGCGAACCTTTTTTATTTTCACTTGAAGACAAAACATGGGACCTTATTGTCCTCCCACTGTGCACTCAACTTTTAATTGGGGTTTTAGATTTATAACACCTTCTTCCATGTTTAATTGGTGAGGCAATTCTGAGTTTTTAAAACTCGTTTTCTTTCACAGGAGATTTCAATGTCATGTTTAATAGACTGAGTAACGATACTGTACAGTAATTGCCTGTAATGATCGTGTAAGCTTTTGAAAGCAATTATCAGAGAAAAGATCCCTTTGGTGAACACTGAATTGATGGAAGTGGACCGAAAAAGAAAAGTGTTGGACAAATGTAAAAGCAAGGTGTTTCTTATGGATATGTGGAAACTTCCAAGCCAAATAAACTGGTTAAAATTTTGGAAGCAAAAGAAAATAAAAAAAACTTCAAATGAACTCATAGTTATAATATAATGATTGCTTTTTAGTTTTAGCCAGATAAACAAGTGTGGTTCAAAGACTAGCCTCAAATCCAGCCTGGCAGCTTTGTTGAATTTTTGTTTGTTTGTTTGTTTGTTTTTGTGAATGAATAATTTATTTGACATGGAAAATACTGACAGTTCTTGTTTTTAACCTGAGCCATGAACTAAATTCGTCACTCTCCCATTGAGAGGAAATAAGATCATGCGAGATCACGTGTTTAGTTTAATTGTGATTTTACTCAATATTTTTTGAAAGGCATATCACAAGCACTGGTGTTTGTCATCTGAAGCTAGTACTTTGAACTTGTGTGGTTCTATCTGTACATGTAAATAGGTGCTTGACTTGTAATTCTTCTGCAGTAGCTTATGTCATGTAATAGCTTTGTTATTCTATGTTTCAGAATGTTTTATTTTGTGGTTAAGAAGACAACATAACCTTTGCACTAACATTGTATACATTGCTTCCAAAGGGGTTCACAGGACCTGATGGCTCACGTGGAGCCACAGGACCAAAAGGGCAGAAGGTAAGAACAAAATTATGCATGAAATTATGTTTTTTTAATTTTTTTTGTTTGTTTTTTTTTTTTTTTTTATTTTTAAAGCAGGATTAATGGTATGCTGCAGCCTTTCTTACAGTATTAAAACATCTACAGCATACAGACCCATTGGGCCTTTTTCACATAGTACAGAGCCAATTCCACTCCCCCAGCCAGCAGTAAGGAATGGTGGCGTTATGTTGATGACATTAAGGTTGAGCATCTTCAGTAAGGGTGAGGCTCTTTCCATCTTGTACCGTAATTATGTCATAGTAATATGCAGTGGGAAGCAGAACAGTGAAACCTGACTTCATCAGCAATCAGACAAATGAAATATACTTCAGAAGTCAGAATAACCAGCATGTTTCAATTATTTTTGGGGGGGGAAAGAAGGCCTGAGGCTGTATCCTTTTAATATTGAGAAAGACTTTCCTTTCTATCAAGTCTCACTGAAACCAGCATAGCAATAATGAAGTGGATGATACTTGCAGAATATGTCCACTAAATGATACCCTCCAAAAGGCGAGAGCATCATCCTGTATGTTGTTTACAAAACTTTATGCTAATGCCTCTTGAAACACTCACTTTTTATCTTTTAAAGGGTGAGCCAGGACTGCCAGGTGCTCATGGACTTCCAGTAAGTAATACATTTAGTATATGAAGAGGCTTTTTAGACCTTCAGTACCTCTATGAAGGGTCCTTACCATTAAATGTCGCAAAGAAAAGCCAGAAACTATTTCTGAGGTTTCAAAGAACTCATAAGATATTAAAGTAGTACGTTAAGGAACCTTTTTGTCTTTATATCAAAATGTGCAGATACTACTGAAAGGATACGTTCGGTTTGTAGGCTGTAGAAAGGAAAGGAGCGTGTGTGATGTGGTCACAAGTTTTGGATGCATATCATTATTTTCCCATCTCTTTGTGAAAATGCTGTAGAGACAGGAAAGCCTATGTTTTACTGGCATAAATTAGTCAACAGTTATTCCTGTTTCAGCTCCTTGCCATGTGTTTAGATAGGATAACTGAAGTGTAAATGCTGTATGGGACTTCCTGTGCTGTTTCATATGAAAACAAAAAAATATGAGGAAAGGATATGCAAAGATTACTGTTCCAGTTGGCATGCAGCTGGATTTAACATCCATCTTTGGGGGCTGAAAACAATTGTGAATTTTAGGAATTTTTCAGGGTTGAATAAGTGAATGATGGTTGGCACGTAGAAACTTAGATTATATAGGAAACCAGGAAAAGCCTCAAGGAAAATGAGTAATTCTGCAAGATGGCTGGCATGATAGGCCTGCACATAATTAAAATTTAATTACAAATTAGATTCTTTTTGGAGAAATTAATGGAATTAAATAGAAGAGGTATTGTATTCTGATATAACACTCCCTGAAGTGAAATTCTGTATCTTTGGCTTTATCTTTGTATTTTTGACCCTGTCCCATTAATTTCATTAAATTTATATTAAACTATAATTTTGATGTTTGTCCAGAGAGGAAATTATAACATTATTCTTGAAGATGTTACATTATAGGCATGTTCAAACTTAAGATGAATCATTATATGTAGATATTTGCATTTAATTTTCATGGATGCTGTTTCTTACCTAACAATCTGGAAAATAGGTAATACTTTTCTAATGGCTGCTCAATCTGTAGACTCAGTATATGAGCTAAATTTAGTCACAGAAAATAGCAGAACTGAGAGAGCTTCTAGGCAGATGGAAAGCCCTGTGTTTTTCTGACAGGGGGCTGAGTGAGTTTGTTTGTTTATTTTAAATTTTTGCTGTCAAGTAGATGGGAATATGATTTCTGGGCCATTTGCATTTTGAAATGTGTAACTGAAATGAAGAGATAGCTTAACTTCTGTCAGATATGTTACCCGGATGATATGGAAAAAAGTGTATATGAAATTAACTACTGTGGGAGAGGAAAAAAATGGGGAATTCAAGCTGAATTACTGAAATACTAGGTTAAGATACTGTAGTACTTTAGCCTGTCAACCAAAATAAAAGCTGACCTGGAGAAAATATGCATGATTTTACCTCACTGTTAACAGACTAATGTGGGAATGAATAGTTTAAGAGCCTTCAGAAAAAGTGGGTACATAAAATACACATAAATCTCAATTTAGAAGTGGAGATGTTACTATGGGAAAGCAGCAAACTGGACCAATTTGTCAAGGTAGAATGCTGATTCCACTCAGAGCAGCACTTAACTGGTTCAGGTCTTTTGTGACCATATTTTGATATTGTAAAAGCAATAAATCTGATGAGATTTTGGACCGTTGTTCAAAGTTTAGTGATTTTTTTTTGTTTGTTTGTTTGCTCTGAGATTTTCAGTCTTAAGGTGATAATGCTTCAATGAACCTCAGTAAGAATTGTCTTTAGAGTTGTTCTGCCTTTGTATTTAAAGGTGAATCTGCAGGAATAGTTATAAGGAGGAAATGAGAATTCTTAGTTATTTAAAGGTAAAGAAAAGATGGATATACTTAGTCACCTCCTGTCATTACCCTTGTAATTATTAAAGTTAAGGTTAATCCTTAGACCTCACATTTTAGGAAGAAGCCTAGTGTTTGATTTTGTAGCTCAATGGTTGTTAACCCATACACGCTGAACATGTGGAAAGATTAATGCTCAAAATAAATTTCTTGGCAAAATTCCATTTATACAGGCTTTCCTTTTGATGAATGGCTTTAAGCTGCTGAAGAAATAGAGCAGTTAGTGAAAGTTTCTCAAAATGGCTAACACCGGTCATCTCATCTTTATGAGGTTAGATTTAGAGTTTAAACCTAATTAAAAAAAAAAAAAGAAAAAAGGATAGAAGTGGTAGAGCTGGAATGTGATGGTTCTAATTCTTAGATTGAGAGACTTTTTGAGAAGCTCTTACTACAAGCATGACATAAGGGGACCGTTTAACCTTTGCAGGTCTTAGGTTTGATCCATGAGACCTTGTTTACTAGAAACATAGTGAGCACACTTAGGAGTCTGCCATAATAGGTACATGATTATTTGAGTATTTAGGTGTAATTATGCACTGCTTTGAATTCAGGCAGTGGCCTTTTGCAAGTGGAGTATTCTCTGGATGGTTATCCGAAGACTTAATTTCTCACAAAACCCCTTGCTTAAGTTGTTAAAATGCTCAGTGAAAACAGAAAGTCAGAAGTCTTGGCTACAACACTATTTAGTTGTAAATTATTATCACTGTTTTTCAAGCTCATCCAGTGGAATTTATTGGCTGAGTGAGGAATTCAGGGTAACTGAAAGAAAGAATATTAAGTATCTATAGTTTTATATACAGCATTTGCTTTTCTACTTCTGTCACCCTTTCTTCCCCAGAACGTATCCTGGCAATCTTCAGTTATCTTCTCTACTCTCCCTTTTCTCTATTTTTTTTTCCTGCTTCATCATTTAGTTTTAATTAGTTCCCTTTGTCTCATCTTTTTTGTGGATAGTCTCTCAAATGACAGATTTACAAAATTAATTTGGGTAATTTACCACCAAATATTGGTGATATCTCTGATCTGGCCCTGGTAAATGGACCTGCGGCTGCTACATTCAGTGCATGCTTTGCACCCTTCACTCCGTTCTCTTTCAGTTTTGTTCAGTTTAGTTCCCACTAACTTTTCGATTAGCTGATATTGCTAGCGTTTTACAGATCTGACCTATGGGTAGGATTGTGTCGATTTAGTGATTTTAGTGATTTTAAGGTCTACTAAAGCACAGCTTCCGGCACAGGGTGCATATACAAATACTGTTATGTGACTCTTGGTGGTGGATGGAGGCAGGTCTGCGTTGATGATGTGGAGGTACTTACCAGATCTACAGGGTGAGTGTCTCTGAACCAGTTGATTACATTGCCCATGCCCATGCACTCCTTGTGCTCCATGGAACAGATAAGCACCTCCAAAGCAGGCAACAGGCATCTGGGGATGTAAGGCCACAGTCTCAGGCTGCCTGGTAGAAGCTTCCTCTTTAGGACACAAGCAGAGGCAGGAACATGGGCAGCTGGTTGGGATCATTAACTGCTCTGCATAGGTCTTTCCTGGCTGGTTGCCCTGGAGATCTCAACTCCACAACACTACACAATTCTGGCTTGTATGAGGAATAGCGTGGCCAGCAGGAGCAGGGAAGTGATGGTGCCTCTGTACTCGGCACTGGTGAGGCCTCACCTCGAGTGCTGTGTTCAGTTCTGGGCCCCGGTGTACAAGAGGGACATTGGAGTGCTGGAGCGTGTCCAGAGGAGAGCTACCAGGCTGGTGAGGGGTCTGGAGACCAGGTCATATGAGGAGGGGCTGAGGGAGCTGGGCATGTTTAGCTTGGAGAAGAGGAGGCTGAGGGGAGACCTCATTGCCCTCTACAGCTACCTGAAAGGAGGTTGGAGAGAGGTGGGTGTTGGCCTCTTCTCCCAAGTGAATTATGACAGGACCAGAGGAAATGGTCTGAAGTTGCGGCAGGGGAGGTTTAGGTTAGATATTAGGAGGAATGACTTTACTGAAAGCGTGGTCAGGCACTGGAAGAGCCTGCCCAGGGAGGTGGTTGAGTCCCCATCCCTAGAGGTGTTTAAGAAAAAGGTCTAGATGTGGCACTTCAGGGCATGCTCTAATGGCAGAGATTGTAGGTTGTTTGGTTGGACTTGATGATCTCAAAGGTCCTTTCCAACTGTGAAGATTCTGTGATTCTGTGAACTTGGTCTATTTGCAGGGAGTTCATGGCCAGAAGGATGGAGTAGCTGGGTGAGGGGGACGTATGGGTTGCTGGGGGACAGCCCCTGCTTCTGGGAGTCCTACTTAGGAGGGTGAAGAACGGGCAATGGAATGGGCAAGGGTGGGGACTGGTTTCTCCTAGACCTGTATGTGGGCTGGACACAGTAACTGTCGCTGATTCTTTTGGTATCATATCACTGACTTTCCCAGCCACTGAGGGGTGGACTAGGAAGGGGATACTCCAGTGGGAACATGCAAGTTTCTTTCTTTCAGAGGCATATGATATTATAATATCATATATGCAATGCAATGAAAGTTTGATTTGTATAGTCAAATATAGACATGTATAATACAATGAATTGCAGCAGCGTTAAGTAATAGCAGAGAGATTATGTAGGTTATGCAAGATGAAAGTTTACTTTCTACTGTGTATTAAATGGTTAAAATGGAATGACTCTGATAAATGCTTGACATTTTCCCTGTGTTATACCAAGTTTTTTAAAGACAACCTTGCAGATAGAGTCCTGGTATGATATTCTGTGGCTTTTAAGCTCCACTCAGCCCAGGCACTTTATTACATCAAATCTCCTGAAGATTTGACTATGTTTGTGATTTTATGTGCCAGCGTTATACACATCATTGACACTGTTCTCCATAAAATTATCCATTTGCTTTAGTAATGCAAGACTGAGGGGGATCTGTTTTCTTGGAGGGAGTGTATTGTCCAAATAGGCAGAAACAAATTTGTATCTTGGACTCTTCTCATTAAAATGATTCAGAGGAATACTGATGGAAAATGTAAACAGGAGCAGTTTGGTGCTCTTTCTGATTACCAGAAAGTGCTAGTTTAATGGACATAGACCTCGGGGAAGCACTGGCAAAAAACCCCCCAACTTTTAAAAAAACCTCTCTTTTATTATCAATTTAAATGCACTGTTAGAAGGAAATTATCATAGCACAGATGTGTTTGTCATAGTACTTGATAATTAGCTAAACCCAAAGACTTCAACATCTTCATTCTTTTGTGGAAGTATGTGTGCTTATAAATATGTGTAAATAAGTGCTACTGCAAGGCAACTTAATCAATAATTTACTTTTTCTCCTGACATTGATTATCTAGTAATACAACTGATATTTGACATTAGTGAAACAAGTTTTCGAAATGATTTTGCAGAATCAAATATCATTTTTTTTGGGTACCTTTTAATCCTTAAATACTCTGTTCTTGGCAAACAGCTTGACTAGGTGTGGAACCCTCCCCACATTTCTGACCTTTTTTCATATTTCACAGGGCAAGGGACTTCTTGGACCACCTGTAAGTATAATTTTTACAATTCATAAATATACAGTTTAATGGATTTGTTTAAATATTCAATAAAGCTGTTATACTGTAATAAAAAGTAATTAAGTGAAAAAAGAGACTGTTTTCATCCTGACATTTTACATCTATTATGTATGCTTTCTTCAGCTGCTACAGTACTGGGGTTGCTTAGGTCTATGCTATGTAGGGCAAAAATACTGGTTTCTGAAGGCATAGTTTTTTGTTTGAGAGAATTACATGTTCTCACTCCTTGAATGTTTGTTATAGAGGTATTATATGGTCTAAATACTATTTAACTTGGTTGTTACAGGGTCCAGCTGGTGCAGCAGGACTTCCTGGGGAAGTAGGTCGTGCTGGTCCACCTGTAAGTACTACCATGTTTGCTGAAAATGTAGATTTATTCAATTGCTGGAAGGTACTTATAGGAAAAAAATGAATAATCACTGTGCTGTCTAAACACTATTAGGATTACAACAGCACTTGAAAATACACTTTTTCCAGTAATCACCGGTAGAGGAAAGATTGTGTTTGAAGCTCATCAGAAATAAGGAACAATATCACAAAGTCAGGGCCACCCCTTAGGTTAGAACTAAATGTTTCATATAGTGTCCCATACTCTTTTTCTCCTCTTATTCAGCGGAAGCTAAAATCAAACCTGCCAGAAATACAGGAAATGTAAAACTTAACATTACATGCAGAACTTTAGCTTTACTCCTGTCTTCTCACGTGTACAGTATGGTACATGACCACATACTATTTATGTTTTCCATTTGCATATCAGTGAACAATGCAATTCAGTATTTCTTCTTAGTCTCATTTTAAGTGTGACTCCATCTACTGACCTTAATGCTAAACTGTGCACTCGGTTTCAGCACACCGTCATATTTTGACTTCATGCTTTACCACTGACATGCAAATTGAAACCAATTGTTAATTTTTTACTCGAAATCTGAAATAGCATTAAAATTTTCTTTAATGAAGCCTCCTTTTTAATGCGCACCTCTCCCCGTGTGTTGCGCTCAGTCATATTAATGAATATAAAAAAGAATATTAAAAACTGCCAATTTGTTTCAGAGGAAGATCCATCTAGCTCACTGTCTTGTCTGTAGCAATGTCAATAATGGGTACCTAGGGAAGTGTACAGGCTATTTGTAAAATGTCATTTTTCTGTCACACTGTGCCACATTCTAGCAGTTGGCAGTTCAGAGACTGCCTGAATCAGGAACTGCATCTGTGCTGCCTTTTTCAAAAGCTAAATACAAGCTTATTCTCCATTAATCATTAATGTAGTCAGTCCCTTTTTGGATGCATTGATATCATGGGCCTCCACAACACACTGTGATCATGAGTCCCACAATGTAATTATACCCTGTATGGAAAACAAATAGCCCTTTTTAGTGTTTTTAAACCTATGGCTCTATAGCTCATGCATTGTGAGAATTAGTGAATAATTTTTCTGTATTCATCTTGTTAATTTCATTTTTGATTTAATAACATATCAAACATAATATTGAAACGACAATATTAAGTTAAAAGCCGTCCCTGTCAGAATATTAGATTTATTTTACTTAAAAGCGTTCAAAAAATAATTTGCAGAGGTCCTGTGTTGTCTTTACTTCTGCAAGAACTGGGCATCAAAACTTCACAAACAGGAGAAGATTCTGACTCTGTAAATTCATCTTGGGCTCTGAAAAAGGGGATTTTTTCCTCTCTGTGCTTTGGGCATTTTTGCCAGTTACTAGGATTCTTCTAATGGAGAACTTTAACAGTTATGAGATAGAGGAGTGCATAGAGCATCCTGTAGTCAGATGTTTCAGCTTTCTAAAGCATCTGAAAATTATTTTGGTTTTTGTGACTCCTATTCAACAACACAGTTCTTATTCTACTAAAAGATTGGTTTTCCCATTCTACTATGGGAATCATGTTGTAGGCTTAGTTTTTAATTAGCTACCTAGCCTGTCCTTCTGTAGCTACTTCATTTCTCACTGTTGTTGGGTGGTATCATATGTAACTGCTGTTTTTCATTATTACTATGAATCAACGAAATTACTTTACCCCTTTTTAGGGAGATCCAGGAAAAAGAGGGCCACCAGGGCCACCAGGACCACCGGGTCCTCGGGTAAGTGGTTGCCTTTAATATGTGCTAATGTCTGAATAATATATTGTTGCTGCTTGAACAAAACTCTCAAGTCTTACAGCTGAGTCCTTCAACTGAATACAGACTGCAGGATGTCAGCAGGGTATATTAATTCATAATGTCTAAGGTTTGTGTTCAAAGCCTGAGATACACCTCATTTAATCACATTGACATTTGATCTTTCATTTAGAGAGCAAGTTTCTAGTCTTTATGGTTATAAAAGCTAGTTTGAAATGCAAACTGTGTAACTTCTGTCATGAAGTCTTCCCATTTCTGCAAATCGTCTGAAACTGTAACTTTTACAGGTGTTTAAAACTTCCCTGTGCATTTTGTTATTACTGTAAATATAGTCTCTGTTGGGCCTCACCAATAGTACTTCAGCAGAGATACACCTTTCTCTAGGAGGACAAAAATTTAATATTTGGCTCATGAGGCAGAAATGTGAGCTCCCAGCTGGGTTAAGTTCTAATGTCTTTCTTGCAACCAGGCCTGCTACTTGCAAGGGGTAGAAGACAGCTTTACACCAGTGCTTTGCCTCTCCTGGGGAGCGGTTGTCTTATTTGAGGCTCTTGGGAGGAGGGATGTACATTATACCTTTGTCTTGTGGCTATTTTACATGCTCAGAGCGAGAAAACGGTGCACTTGGCAGACACATCAGAGCCTAGGTGCAGTGAAATACAAACTGCTGGGAAACGTGTCATACTAACCTCTTTTTAAAAGCTGTACTGCTCCTTTGCTGGACAGACCCTAAATCCATATGCTTTATTTATGTTTCTTATTTTCATGAAAGTTGCCAGAGAATTGGCAGAGGCATTGTAAAAGATGTGAATGGTAAAGTAGAGTATTTAGGAAACAAGTAAAAATGAATTCTCAGTAATGTCGTATGCTGCTTCTATTCCTTGACAGTTTTGTCCTTTTTAGATTTCTGAAGTACCACAATCCCACTCCAGTTGATGACATTACATACCCAAACATACTCTCAGCGTTTTTTAAATCCTCCTGTATAAAAGGAGACCAGCTCATTCCTTAAACTCCCCCTTGTTGCTCTCTGAAACAGCGTGCTCCCTCCCACTGGGCTTTAAAGAATCCAGCTGCTGCTGTGAAATCATATTTTTCCCTGTTGTGCCTCATAAGCCTCCTATTAACTTCCATCAAGTATTTGATTTAATATGAGGAATGGTCTTCCCCCCACTGAGTCCATGTCATTGTACACTGATCTCTAGTTTATTGCAATTTCATTAACTGCCAGACATCTCACTCCACTACCAATACTTGTGTGGTGGGAAGATTATTTCCTCCGTGAAGATCTAAACCTTTTGCTGAATGGTAGTAAATTGGAAAAGTAAAAAATTATCCTTATTCCAGAAATTGTCTTGGGTTTTGTTGGAAATTCGTGAGGTTTGGATATATTTGCTCTATATTTAATAGAAAACACGTTTTAGGTAGCTTAAAAACCAAAATAAATACTTTGTTTTTCAGAAAAGTTGATCTAAGTTAGAGGACAGGATTTTGTAGGCACCCGCAATCCTACAATAAGATCCTACAGTTTAGGTGCTTTTCACGTCAGAGATTCTTTGGTTGATTATACTTCTGATTCCCGCTTTAGATAGTAGTATTTTCTGTTTTGTTTAATGACTATAGTGTCTAATGAGTCAGGTCTGGTTGTTTCTCTTTTACTGACTTTGATTTATTTCAATTAATTTAGGGAACAATTGGCCTGCAAGAGTGTGAC
Source organism: Rynchops niger (assembly GCA_013400035.1). Lineage (NCBI taxonomy): Eukaryota > Metazoa > Chordata > Aves > Charadriiformes > Laridae > Rynchops > Rynchops niger. The sequence continues at coordinate 435,419 of VXBH01008967.1, read as the reverse complement.
CCGTTGGTAAGATAGTTGTCCATGTTTTTTTTTTTTTTTTTTTTTTAAATAATCTCAGATAACCTTATTCAACCTATGTGACCCTAATTATATCGATGCTTCTCCAGTGTCCCAATGCTTGTCCACCTGGCCGCCCAGGACATGCTGGCTTAATGGGAATGAAGGTAAGAGAATCTGTTTGTTCAAGCATTCCTTACAGAGACACTTTAATAATCTTTATTTATTTATTTATTTATTTTGTTTTTTA
>VXBH01008967.1:415009-433151 GCA_013400035.1 Rynchops niger | reverse complement strand
TTTTTTTTTTTTGCCTTTTAGCATGCCAAAGAAGGATCTTTCAATCACATCTATGATTTTGGAATTATTTTCTTGTCCTGCTTCACTTGACTTCTTTGTTCTAGCACATACCTCCTCAGCTTGTTTCCTAATGAGGAGCTCTTCTTATGGTTACCACAGCTGAACAGAATAAAGGGCTCATTCTAAGTAAGAGAAATAGGCACAGGCACGACACATTTAATTCCTATAATTTATTTTCTGATGCGATCTTGTGCTTTTTTCCTAGGTGTGAAACTATTTCTTTAATGTCATTGGTGTCTGGATGTGATATTATAGAGGAGCTTACATTGATGCACGTGACATCCAAATTCTAAATTACAGAATTTTTTATGAACATAAAGCAGCATAAACCTCTGGATTAGGACTAGAGAAAGATAAAGAAAGAACAGAGACTAAGTAAATGAAAGGGTGTAATCCTTCCTGTGTTTGATGCTGAAAAAAAGTATCCCTGGTGCCCTGATGCAGAGAAAGTCTTTGTGTAAGATGCAGCCTCCGCTGTCTGCAGGGCCTGTGGGAATCGATTCATTTAACGCGGTTTGGTAAAGTTCATTAATCACTGTGAAATAACACAGTAGAATTAAAAACCAACTAGAGACTGGCTTTCCTTCTGCCCCCCACCCTTTTTTTTTAAATGCATTACTCATTTCACTTCACTGTTTCACCAGTTCATGACCTTACAAACAAGCTTTAAAATAATTGTTTCTTGTTGAAATGTAGCATTAATAATATGCAGAAAATGATGTCAGATAGACAATCTGTGGAAAAGATTCATGTGGAAAAGAGGATAGACAAGGCTTCAGAGGCACAGACAGAGAGGCTGTAGGCTCTGTTGTGTTTTCTTGTATGTTTCTTACCTAAATGAATGTAAGGCTCAGATCCATAAAAGGGATTAGGAATCCAGTCTCCACAGCAACACCAGCAATCAGACACTTTTTTGTAATGCATTGCCAAGAAGACTTGCATACGATAGCCACCTCTGGGAGAGGTGTTGCTTTTGTTTGAAAGTAGCAAGTACCACGGTGTGCCTACTTCCATCTCTGATCATGGAACAAGGATTAGACCGTGGGTCTCTCCCTTGTTGGTCTGCTGGAGTAATTGCTGCATTATCATGATTTTTTTCTCACATTTTGGGCTGACACAGCTTTAAATGTTGTGTGCAAGATTCCATCTAACTTCATTAGTGGCAAGTAAAAGGGCTGCCCATCTAGAGTCTGGTCAAGAAGAAGGTTTGCCTATGCTGTGTTGAAATGCCTGTAGCTGTTTCATTAACACAGTTGTTAAGGAAACAATACTTGTTGCAGGACAAACACCCCATGGGTTTGGTCTCTCAGAGAGCAGTCATGTCATGTAGTTTCAGTCTCTCAGGAAGAGGAAAAAATTGAAGCCAAATTTCCCACGAGACTGTATTTTGAAGGGAAGTGATGATAGTTATGAAATATCCTGCTGCACTTGGATGTCTTATCAGTCCAGCCTCTCAGGTGTGGTGGGCATATAAACTTAGCACCTGTATTCTCAAAAACATTGCCCGATTTCTGTCTACCTCTAGAGTTCTATAAAGTCTGATGGTACGTTTCTCCTGCATCCATTCTATACCCCACTTAAGACAACACAGCACTTTTGCAAAGGTGGCCTTCATGTGATCCTGTCACACAGGCTGCACAGGGAAAATGCTTCAACTCTGTGGTAATCAAGAGAAATCAGTGGGTGTTTTCAGTCCTTAAGGCCTATTTGCGGTTGTAACATTCAACCTGATAGTTTTATTATTTTAAAAAGTCTTAAATTAATAAAATACCAAATTACTATATAAATTAAGATTTCTAATACAGAAATAGCTGGATTTCTCCTTTTATACTAAGAAAGTAGTACAATAAGCATAAAGAAAGCATGTAGAACTCTGAGTCTTCTGCCTGAAGACCAGAATGAAAAGATTTAAGTATAATTTGTGTATACTTCTCATTTTCAGGGCATCCTGGGTATCAGAGGTATAACTGGTATAATGGGACCTAAAGGTACCAAAGTGAGTATTAACCTTGCTTTCCATAAAATGGCCTGGATTAAAAAAATGTACACCCCTGAAAGTTTTTAAAGCTTATTTAAATTTCTCCTTTTTTCCCCTGCACTTTCTCTCTCCCGACAGCTGTATTTCTACAGCTACTGTACTTCTGGCTAGGAAAAAAGGAAGCTTGGTCCTTCTCATTAATGAAGTATATGTACTCTTTACACCTTTCCCTCTGATCCTTGGATTTATAGTAGTCTGGCATGTCTGCAAATACGTAGTTAGCAAGGTAGCAAGGTACAGTGGTTATAAGCTACGGCATACTTTATTTAAAGCTAAAATTTATTAAGCAGTCCCTCCTGTGATTTGCGTCTTCTTGAAGCCTTTTGCTTCCACTGTCCCAGTTTTTGACAGGATCTTTTTATTGAGAGTTTGTTCTTTTTCCATTCTTTCTGTCTCTTACATCTTTTGTGTCTTAAATTGCCGCCATTAGGATTCATGTTTATATGGGCCTTGCTGAGTAATTTTCCTGCTGTTCATCAATGTGTTTCTAACTGTTATTTCAAAACTGACTGTTACATTTGTATTCTTATGTTCTTGCTAAATCTATATGCTAAAAACTTCTGGAAGGACTAAAATGTAGCAATCATGCCATTGTCTCCTTCTCCAGAAATGAAACCTTGGAAATCTTATTCCGTGATCGTCTGTGTTCAGAAACATAAATTTTGTCCTGATTATGAGCCTTCTCACAAGTGATCCTTCCTAACCTCTCAGACACCTTTGCTAAGCTATTACTATCTTTCTTTGCTTTTCTGGCCTTCTTTGTATCTTCTAATTCTTCATAGTTATTTACTTTCATTATTGTACTCTTTTGCCTATTTGAAATATTTACTACATCTGTTTCACAAAAGAATTCCTTATTCTCTGTAAATCTTTTTGAGAACATTTATTTTTTTCGCTCCATTTTAAATTAGTTACAGGGTAGCTGTTGCTTCGTTTTCTTGAAACATATGTGAGAAAAATAGCTGCCCTGCACTTGATGATTTCAGTTCACATTTTAATGCTATTCTATTACGTGGTGAAGTATATAGTATTATTACGGAAGACACAAACATTTTTGGAAGCAGCATGAAAGGTCTACCTCCTCGCTGTCTGATAACGATTTTTTTCTTTTTTAGAGGATGAACTGAATGTCATTTTTTGAATGACATTTTTCCACAGTTAAAAACAACACCTTTCATACCTGCACAAAAAACAAGGACAGATCAAAAAAAAGATAAAGGTTGCCAGAATTTCTTTCTTTGTTTGTTTGTTTTTGTTTGTTTTGGGTTGTTTGTTTGGTTTTTTTTTTTTTTTTTAATTAAATTAAAGCTATAAAAAACCCCTCAGCTGTAGAGAATTTGCAGCTCCCAGCAAACCACTAGGGAGCATAAATTGTTAGTGTTTCAGCACTTCATTTTAATGTCTTGCATTATCTGCTTGTTTTGTAGGGAGCTCGTGGGCTTGATGGTGACCCTGGTCCTCAAGGTCTTCCTGGTGCGCCTGTAAGTAGAGTGTGTGTTACCCAAACACTTCCCAGGGAGTACCCAGTTAGATACTAAGTCCTGAAAATTAGTGGCTGTCAATCAGAAAAGCCTCTGAGTAATCCAATTCCATTGATTTCCTGTAGATGAATAAATGATATGACAGTGATGTCAAGTCCAGAATCCCAATGTCTCCAATGTCTCCAAGGAGTTATGGATTAGACGAACACATTTTAGCCTCACTACGTTATTGTTACCTCTTCTTTCTGGGTGCTACTGTGCACTAGGATGGCTTGGAATTTTCAGGTTTTAAACTGGAAAATATTAATTCATTAGAACAAAACCAGTACAGGGCAATTTGTGCCTCTTTTTTAAATGCTTGGAATAGCCAGCAACTGTATGGATTGAAGAAGTGAGTGCAACATCCTTTGCTTAGACACTGCTGAATTCCTAGGGGATGGCTTGAGCTCTGTTTTTTAAAATGTAGCTGTCAGCTGCAGTGTTAAGAAACTGCATTTTTAAATATAGTATGAGTTTAAGATGTCTGCTTTAACCACGTGTGAATTGTACTGTTGTTGATTTACTGGTGGTTTTAGCTAATAATACAACTAAGTTTATTCTGAGTTTATTGCTAAAATAATCTTTTTGGTTTTTTTTCTTATAGGGGGATCAAGGACAGAGAGGTCCACTGGGAGAGGCAGGTCCAAAGGGAGAAAGGGTGAGCACAGACAAATTTCAACTCATGTTGACTTGCAAACAGTGGTTACTTATAGCATATAAACATACAGCATAATTGGTACTCTCAAAGTAATGCATATCTGAATGAGTATGTGTTGACATCCTTTGCATCTGTCATTTCAGTGTATGTATTTTCATTTTTAAAAATTGTTATTATTCTTAGGGCCCTCAAGGTACAAGAGGAATAAATGGTCTCCCTGGGCCTAAAGGCGAGTCTGTACGTATGTTTAATTCCTTCATTTGCTTCATGGCATGCTAATTTGTATATCAGAGTACTTAGAGAAAAATGTCTCCAACAATACATTAATATTTTTTTTTCCCTTTCCTTTTTTTTTTTTTTTTTTCCTTTCTTTCAAGGGCTTACCAGGAGTTGATGGCCGGGAAGGGATCCCTGGAATGCCTGGAGCAAAAGTAAGGCTTTGGTAGTGCCCCAGATTTATTCAGTCATTTGTGGCTTTTTATTGTGCTGCTGCCCAAGGCTTTATGCACATTATTAGGGTCACTGAATGAACTTTCCCATCCTACAGATCCAAAAGTACTCCAGCTCTGTGTTCCAGAAGTAAAATTTTCCCTTTTGTTTGATATGCATAAATTACAACTTAAAATATTTTTCAGGGTGAACCAGGAAAACCCGGAGCTCCAGGTGATGCAGGGCTTCAGGGACTGCCAGTAAGTATCTGGTACTTTACCTTTGAATGTTAGCTGAGTTCAAATCACACAAAGGCCACATATAAGTTAGTTTGATGCCGATGCTGGAGTAAATTAGGTGAAAACCTAAGCAAAAGGCTCAGGAAGAGTACATGTAATGCAAGGGGAAATTCCACTATGTGTATCCAAAACTTTTGCACAAAAGCCTAAATCTCCTCATGACACTGTAGTAAGGAACTCGGTCTTATGAAATGTAAGAAATCCAAATGTGGACAGTATGCAATTCTTTTAGCATTTCTCATGTCTGAGACCCTGTGGATATTATGGTGTGACCCCACGATTAGAGCTGGTCTCATTGTATTGACCAGGGCCAAACCAATGCCCAGGGCGAACCTGAAGAGCTGTCCTGCTAGTCTAACATACCTTAGATGAACAATCACCTCCTTTTGATATTCTGCTGTCTCAGAACATCTGGAATGCGTCAGTCTTATACTTCTTTACATGGGGGGGGAACCAAGTTTTCTAGTGTATCCCCTGTGGTGAAGTTATAGGGAATCAGTAGTGCTTCGTGGACTCTTTTAGAAGGTAATCTTTGCACAATAACTCAGTAAGTTTGAAAACTGTGCCAATTGTCAAAAGCTAAACAGAAATTTCTTTGAAACACTATGCTACAGGAGTAATTGCTCTGCGGATATAGTGAAGGAGCTGTATTAAAACAGAACTGGAACTCTATTTGTCATATGAAGTAAGCTCTTGAGCTTGGAAGAAAATTTGGTAAAAGCATACTTGCTATGAGCTGTCAAACAGAAGTGAGGAGGAGGATGAAACGCATACAAAAAGCATTTACTAAACAATCCACCTACAGCCTCAGAATACTGTGACAAAGAATCTATTCGTAGTATAAGCCAGGAAAAGCCACAACTCCTCACTTTTCCATGCTCCTTTTGCCAATTTATGAAGTAGGAATAATACTCCTTTTCTGTTAATTTGATGATAGAAAGAATTCAAGCTTGGTCTATTATTGGATAAAAGTGCGATTGGATTAAAAAAAAAAAAAAGCATTATTGCCTAAAATCTATTGGATACCAAGTTAAAGGACTAAAAATACTTTAACATGATAAAGATGTTCTTTAATGCCATTTCCAATCCCCTTAACAACAAATAAACACCATAAATGTTATTTCTTTCAGGGTTTGCCAGGCTCTCCAGGTGTGAAAGGCATTCCTGGGCCAAAGGTAAATCATCTTTGGTATTGACCTTATTATAGTATTGTACTTGTGCTTATCAAGTTCTGAAGTATTCAGTGAAATTATATTAACTTTCTATTGTGGTAAGAGACAAGCCTTTGGCTGAACGAAGTAAAGATATTCTTTTATCGACTTTAGTACTGTGGTTTTTCATTATTATTTTGCTACGTGATGTGGTTTTAATGATGCCAGGCATTAAATAATACCTAAAAAAGGCCATTTCCTTTTTAAATTTGTGGAAGTCATTGCTAGAGGAGGCATGTGACATGGCTACCTCACTACAGTTTGAAATGTGGGGTCTCCTAATAAGAATAATATTTATAGCTGCCATAAGTTGATTAAATCAGAGATTGTGATATCTATTTATGTACCACCAATTTGCAACATCAATTCCAATTAAGTTTAAGAAAGTACTGTATGATTGAGACTATGGAATGCTTCAGACAAAAACGTTGAGGTTTAATGATAAGTAATTGAAAAAGAAAACTAGATTGAGATGTGAATTTCTTCTGAAATTACATAGATTTATATTATCCTTCAGTGATTTGAGAGCAGCATTCGAGTCTATTTGGGATTTGTCAGTATGTAAACAACAAAAGAACTGAAATCTGACTTTTGAAAAATTAGATAGATGGAATTAGGTGAAAGTTAAATGAAAACCAAAATAAAGATGGAAGTTAAAACATGTATACAGGCTGACTTTTTTGGACATTGTTAATTTCCTTATTTTTTTATTTTAAAATGCAAGAGTAAACAATTGACTTGGCTAATATTTTTCATCTTTTGTCCAACAGGGTAGTAGAGGTCCCCCTGGGGTGCCAGGTTTGATGGGAAATTCTGGTAAACCGGTGAGACCATTAATCTTATTCAGAAGATCTAGAAAAATGAAAAGTTTTGCTTTGTGCAAGAGATCACTTTTCAAATTTGTTGTGTTCTTCCTATCCCAAAACCAGGGTGAAAGGGGGCCAGAAGGAGAAGTAGGTCCAACAGGACCCCGGGGACCACCAGTAAGTATTGAGCAAATTTCTAACTGAGCGTATGTAATACTGCAGTATCTCAAGTCATGATTGCTGAAGCTAACCATGAGGTAAAAATAATATTCAGTGCAAGTGCTAATTTTTAAGGTAAATACTAGGTGTTCTTACCCCCCTTCTGTACCAGGTGGATGTGCATCATCACAGAGAGAAATCCAGAAGCACATGTCCTATGATTGTTTCTGGCTTTGGTGATAAATTAAATTTTAAACTTTTGTTTACATCACTCTGGTCTTTGTTTTTAAATATCCTGAGTAAAAGCCCAAACAGAGGGAATGAGGATGGTTTGTGACAAAAAGCTGGAACCAAACTCCTCTTCTTCCAGTGCAACAGTCAACTCCCACAACTGGTATTGAAAAGCTTAAATTCACTGGCTGTCAGCAGATCACTTGCTCTTCTCTTTAACTGTTTCAGCCTCTTAAAGAAGCTTGTGCTGTATATTACAAACCTTAACTGTGTATTACAAGGTTTTGGACTTTGGCGTGAAGTATTCAGANTTTTTTTTTTTTTTTTGGCTAGGACCTATTTCTTACACATGTAATGATGTAATGTGAACAGTGAAGCAGGGTATGAAAGAAAGATAGCTGTATGTCCTACCTAGTAAAGAAAATGGCTAGGGACTGTCCTCAGCCCCCTTGGTCAACTGGCATGGTGTGATTTGTCTTCATACTGCTAAACTCCCTTAACAGCCCCTCATGTCTAAGAGCGGGCTGGGTGCAAACAAGTTGCATGTGGGGAACACTCTCTTGCCTGTGTTCCCAAAACTGTTCCAGGGCATTCTCTAGGAAAGTCCAGTTTGCCTGAGACAAAAGCATGCTAACCATTTATCATGGATCATGGTGGGATGCTGCTCAGGCCTGTGCCTCAGCCTTTTCTGGTGGGCACTATAAGTGTAGGTATAGTGATGTGAAGTGTCATGTTTATCTCTGCTTGGAAGCGTTGATGTTGTAGTTTCTGTCACTGTAGATTTTCCTTAACACTAGAAAGATTCGGAAGACTGGAGGAATCGTTGCTGGGCAGGTAGCTTGCTGCAGGAAATAAATGTGCTAAGGAAAGTGAACCGATGGCATGCTTGGCATACTCAATAGTCCGCTTGGTACAGGCTTCTGATTCCCTCTAGAGTGGACTTGGCACAGATTGAAGTTACATAAGGTTAATTTCCCTTTGCTGTTAATCCTTCCGTGAGAGATGAGAGTGTCAATGATTTGAAGAAAATTTTCATATAGCAAAATTCAGTTTGATGACATTGACAAGGCTCCAGGCTCTGTAACCAATTGCTTTGGCAAACTTCTCTCTTGCCACCGATACCCTAGGGATACTTTCTGGGATTTTTCCTAGCTTCTGCTATCATGCAGTGACATAAGTTTTACACATGCAGTTGTAGGCTTATCTTCATACAGGGCTCAGAGAGTTACTGATAGGGATATATTTGTATTGCATGGGTCAGGAATATCTTCTCTGAATTAACTCTTAAACATACAACAGGAGTCAGCCAAGTAACGGATTTTGTTTTCTTTTGTTTTCTTCTGTTTTCTTCTATGCTTTGTGTTTTCATGTGCTAGATGCATTAATTCATGAGATCACATTTATTTTAGACTGAATCTTTGTCTGAGTGTTGTGTCCACAGCTGCCTATGAAAGATATAAAAAGGGGATTATATAAGCATATACGTACTAGGATGGAATACAGCTATCTTCAGGCTCCCATATAGCCAGCTGGCAAACATTTATTTTTGTTGTTTGTATTTAAAAGTTTTGGGTGGACTAGAAAAGGTTTTCAGCCCTGTTCTTCTTGAGCTGATATTCTCTATACTTGTAATAGGAATAAGAATTATAATTGAATCAGACCAAAGTAATTGCCCACTCTGATAATGCACTGTAATCTGCTAAACTATGCTTTTAATCCTTTCAATGTGAACATGAATTTACAAAATCAGCAGTCCATAGAACAGGAGTTGACACGCAAGGTTAATTATTAGTAACCCTGTAGTCAAACAGAAATACTTAATGCAGACTAAATACAATGATTTTTCTGTTTATCACTCTAGAGACCAGCAAGACATCTGGATATCTTGCCTTTATTTTCTCAGTCTTTACAAAGTGCAGTCATTTTGGAAAACATGTGAACATTAGAACAAAAGCATAGAAAGAAAAAGCTTTTGGTCAATACAAAATGGAGAAAGGAAGTAAATTATTCATAATAAAGTAAGTTTTCATGTACAGCATTAAAGATTAATCTACTTCTCCTCTATAACTCCTTTAAAGCTATAAAGAGACTTGAATAATAATTAGGTTTAGCTTTCTTCTGCTCAAGACTACAGGCAGCATATGACTGGAATGGCTTTTTGGTGTGTGTTTTTTTTTTTTTTTTTTTTTTTTTTTGGGGAACCCTGGGAAAAATATTGCTTCTACACAAAAACCTGGAATGATCAGGATTTTTTGTTCAGGAAAGACACAGGGTTGGATTATTGAACCTTAGTGAGCTTTGCTCCAAGTTAAGTTTGTATTTATCTTCAGGGCAGAATAAAGAGTGTTTTCGCTTTCTTCTGCAGCATGTGTACATGGTAGATAGATTTGAGCCTTAGCTTTTAGGACTCTGCCCTTACATTTCCAGGAAAAAAAATAAATCTGCTAGTAAAACAATTCTTTACGCCATGATTTTCAAACTTCTAAAACCAGAAATTTTGAACATAAGTTGAGAAAAGCTTTTATAATTGCTCTAAAGATAATTTTTTTAGAATTTTTCTTGTAAATATTTTTGTAGTTTTTTTATTTTGCAATTTTCTCACAACCTTAACTTTTGAAAGTTTTTGACCAAAGTAACCAAACACTTTCAAAGCCTGAGGATTTTGTGGTTACTATTCGGGCACTTTTCTTGTGCTTTTCCTTCCTCTTTTCCTCTTTTCCTAGAGAGGATAATTTTGAATTATCCTTTTTAGCACTGACCTCAATTCTTTTCTTTCTCCTTTACCCTTTGTTCCATTTCACTGTTTGTAATAGAAGACTTGGGTAGAAGTCAAGAGAGGCTGGTCGTCTTCCCTCGCAGGCGGAAAAAACCTTGATGTTTTGCAGGATATGGAGAACTTCAGTCCCTTAACGTATTGCTTCATGGCAGCAGCCACATGAGAGATCCTCTTTACTTTCCCATCTCACTTACCCTTGTTCTCTTGTTCTTCACATCACTGCTGGCGAAAGACAGCATGGCTGGTAGCTCCAGGAGGGCCAGAACTGTAAAGGAAGGGATCTCAGTGAAAGTTTGTGTGGGGATAACAAGGCTGACCCTTCTAATATGGACAGCAGGCTGATATCTGCACAAGGGAAAAATAACATGCCAACATTTGTGTTATATTCAAAAAATTGCCTAACTTTTCAGCTTTAGCTACTTGCACAAGACATCTTTTTGAGAGAAAATTTTCACTTCAACTAGCATGTAGCTTTTTGAGGATTTAAACGGCGGAGTGCTATCAAGCAATCATCAGTGACTCTGTGGGACAAATGAATGCTACTATACTGTTTACCAAATAGCCTGTAGCATCCTCTGGCATAAGCCACGTTATTTCAATGTTATTTTTCATTATTAAACAGCTGTTGGAATGTATTTGGAACAGCATTTTTTACTAAGCAGCAGATTCAAATTTTGGCCTTTTGTGAGTCTGTAAACATTTACAGTTTCACGGGGAAGATATTAAATAGTTGAAAACTAGATAACTAGCTTTAATTAAAAATAGGCAAACTCATGTTGGGACACTCTTACCTCACTGCTGGAGAAAATTACTTTCAAAAGTACCATTTTAGTCTATCATTGCTTTTCCTTAGAAAACTTAAGTTGGCATCTGAGTGGAAGAAAAAAGAGTTTTACTTTGGTTGATTTAGTTTACTGTACATCTCTTCAGTAAAACAGAAAAACAACTGGAGCAACATGGAAAATTTGTCTTTTGTTTATAAATCAAGCACATTCTGCATTCCACTCTAATTGTCGGTTAACCTTATGTTTGCTTCACATTATGCTAGCCAATCCAAGTAATTACCAAACTCATTTGTGATTTAAACCTTTCTAAGCCAGTTATCATGGCAGGTGGCCCAAAGGAAGCAATTCTCAATCATCAGAGTGTCATTCCTAATCAGTGGAATGTAGCCATGCTCCCTAAGCTGCTTAACCATTTTCTTTCATATTCGCTGAGATTTAGTAAGATTTATTTTTTTATATTGTGTCTGCAGGAAATACTGACGCCTGCGCCTGCTTTTTTCATCCTGTGTTTTTCTTCAGCTGTTTAACCTTTAAATTGCTAACGTTTGGAGAACATTTATCCCATCCTGCGGTTTTACAGCAAAAAGAGAGTTTGGAACATTTAAGTAACCATTTAACTTAAAGTTCAATGCTTGCCTAGCAAATTGAGCAAACTCGATTGGTATGTAGGCCAGCATATATACAATGTTAAGGGTTTAGGATGCAATACATGTTTTCCTAACATTAGCAACCGAGGTTAAGTATGCAGCTGCCTAAGATTTGATACCACAACCCCCTCTGAAAGACTTCTGAGGGGCCCTGGTTGGTTGGGCTGACTTGCTCTATGGAGATGCCTTTGCTATTATAAAGAGAGTACATTGGATTTGGTACTAAAATCTCAGATAACCTAAATTTAAGTTGAGAATACAGTTTTCAGCATCTTAAATTACTTTCAGCTGAACCATTTTCCAAGCCTTTAACTATATTTTTTTCTTACCTACCCTGAAAATGTGTCTTTGGTTACCCTAACAATTATAACTGAAATCTAGTTTTTTCTATCATATTCTTTTTACATTACTTCAACTGAAATTATGGGTCATTTTCCATAGTTGGTGTTGGTGTAGTGGTATTGGTAGTACAATAGAATGAAAAGTCCTTGCCTCAGTTTGTATGATATGTTTAGGTATTAGTGGAGATGTTTTGTATATATAATTTCAGAGGTGTTCCACAAGTGGTCAGTCATAGTTTACATTTAAGATACAGCTAAAGGGGTTAGCATTGCACAGACTATAGCAGAGTCAAAAGAAGAAAGTGGATTTCCATCCTGCCAGGTATGCTTGATATCCAGTAAACCTAAGCCTCTAGATGGATGGGACTAAGCTTTCTGACCTTGCACAATTCTGCAGTGTGATTTGTACAGGGTAGCACTTCCTCCTCTTTCACACCCTCTATCCCAGACAAACCTGAGTAATATCTCCGAACCTCCCCAGTTGTCATATTATCTACTCCTGTCTCTTCAAACCGCATGGTCAGATTCCTGTGTGATACCTCTCTCTTTATCCTTTCACCTCCAACAACAGCTCCCTTTGACTTTCAGGTATGCTAGACCTCTGGATGTCAGCAGATATCCCAATGTTGGCTTTTCCTAAGCAGTGTAGACAATAACCTGGGTAAAAAATGCAATTGTTACGGAGTTAGTGTACTAAAGCTGTCCTAGACTACAGTTAAAACTATAGATACAGCCAATATGAAATGTCTCTGTCCTTTATACTTGGCCACAGCGTCACCCTTGAAGAGGAGAGCAACTGTTGGCCTGCTGCTTGTGCCCAAAGCATGATACAGTTAAGAGGAAGGTACATTGCATGCTATACCTATCTCTTACCGCTATCCTGAGGAGTAAAATATAATTATTACCCTGAGAAAGGTGCAAAGGTGCATTTAAAATATCAGAGAAAGTTTTCTGTGTATTAACTCTTCTAGCAAATAATAGTTTATATTTTTGGTGACTTTTTGGTACTGTACTGAAGGTCAAAGGAAGAGTCCTGTTGATGCTTCCATGGGTAAATCCTTGAATTTAAATTAATAATTCCTCTGAGACTTTGGATGAAAAAAAAATGATGATAATTTAAAGTCTCACAAGCATATAATTGATAAATGGGTTACATTTTGCAAAAGACTTTGGAATACTAAGTTTAAAAAGTTCATTCCAAATTGTACGTTGCTTATTCTTTTTTATTCTGCGCAGATTCAATTATTTATGGCACTGTTGAATATGCTAAACATTGGTATGATATATATCATGAAATAAAATTTCTTAAGTAGATGAGAGTTTGTTACAGTATGCACTGTGAATTACCTGTCAAGAGATTCTCATGAATGTTTTGATTATCCAGGCAGCTAAGTGAGATGCAAGTTACCTGGGGAATATTCTTATTGTTGTTATTGTTCCACTAGCAGAGGCATCCTTAACAGGATCAATTGGTCAACAGGAAATCAATAAACCAGTGAACAGAACTGTTTTAGCATAAGAATGCACTCTGTAACTGCTTGTGGGAATTCTACAAAAGAACCAAGTCTTCAGAATTTCAGTGAGGATGAAAACCATCCCAGACAACCTAAAGGAATGTCTACTGTAAACCCTGTAACACCCCCTTACGTATATTACATTCAAAGGCTAAATATAGATCTAACAGAACTGTGAGAGAGACGCTACATCTTCATTTAAATTAATTGAGTGGCGCAGCAATCCTGCCTTGGAACAAAGGGAAGGTAGATTTTTGTTGTAAGCACAGTCTAGCTCATCAGCTGTGGAAGGGCTGCATCCTGGTGATGTTTGGTATGTCGGTGCTGTACCACAGGTTCCCACCCTACCATTTCACACATGCCTTCCTGTCCTTTGAGAGAATGACCTTATCCTGAGCAGTGCTCCCATGCTAAGTGATAGTATACTCAACAGAAATAATTTTTTTGTCCAGTTAAAGTACTGGAGTGGTCCTGGTCATGCTTTTGGTCCACACTGTCTAGCACCATTGATTGAAACAATCTCTAGTACTTCAGGGGCAATGCTGCCTCCCTTCATTGTAGGCCAGGAAAGTCTACCAGCATGGGTGCAAGCCAGTCTGTCCTAGCTCATGCTAAACTAGAGTAGGTATTTTCCCTCCTAAAGCGTTCCACCTCTAGGAAAGTAGGAATTTTGAAGTCTGTCAAAAGTGCATAGAGCATACAGATTCTGGTCTTTTTTTTTTTTTTTCTTCTTGGTTAAAACATGCCAGTGATTTGTGAGTGCCTTGCAACTATGGGCTCTGTTATATATAGGGCCGCTGTGTAAGAAAGGTAGGCTGAGGACATGGCCAAACTGCACAGAGGAAGGTTTCATCTAATGAAGTACAGATGTCAACACCTGAACCAGTTATTACAGAAACACTCTTATAGGCTGTGGGGGAAAAGTAGATGCTTCTAGGACGTGACTCATGATGTATTTTAAATGTTTACATGAGGACATTTCAAGATGCTTTTTTTTCTTCATCCCCTATGAAGGGAACCAAGAGCAACTACCTGAACGTAAATCCTCTACCAGGGCCATTTCAGCCAGGTACAACTTGGAGGAAGCTTTACAGTTTTTTAAGTTATGCCAACGGGATTCCTGATTGCTCTTTAGGTTACAGTTCCCCTCTTACTTGCTAAAACACAACTCCTGCAGATCTCAAAGTAGTGGCCCTTAGTTTGAAGTAACTTGCCTTTACAGACATAATGTCAATGTTTACAGGAAATACTATCCTTTTGTATTCCAGACTTCTGTGTACTAGGCTTCTTTACCACCTTAGAAAAACATTGGTGTTTGAAAAAGTGTCTGTAGTGTATATTTGATAAAAGATTTTTTTTGCATTTGAAATCAAATGGAAGATTTTTCTTGCATTCTGTATGACCAGCAGAACCTTTGATGTGCTTAAGAGGTTTATTACATTATTTTAACTCTATGGAAGGTGACATTGCTTTTGTTTTACAATTGTGTAACAATCGGACATGAATGTTATGACATATACGAGGAGACGAGTTCCTAATAGCGATCATAATCCTAATCATTTTCTTCCCTGCATCAGAAACGTAGTAGTATTCCAGGTCACAGATGTAGTACAAAATTATGTGATTAAATAAGATTTTTTCAAAAAGGTTAATGCATGTTCTGGACTGTAAGATGAAGGTGATTTGGGGGGCTTTTTTCTTCTTTTATTTTTTTAACATTAAAAAGCTTCAGAAATCATGCAAAGTACTTTAAAAGAATAGTGATTTTAACACCACAGCATGTTTTGAAGGAAATGTATGAAAAAGTCTGTTTATGTTTGGTTCTCTGATCTCTCCAGGATACCTAATTATTTTTTTGAATTGTGGAGGTATTTTTCTTAAGCTTGTGTGAGAAGTTGTCATTGCATTTATGACCTTCTGTAAAAGGCCATGTCTGCCATCTCCTTTTAGTATTTCACAATATTTTTCTTATTATGAAGAAAATAAATGAATTTAAAATTATTTGTTGTATACAGCACTAGAATGCTTACATCTGTCTTTTTCCATATTTTCTAAGTTATATTACAGGTTATCTACTTACATATCAAATAACTTCAGTTCTCGATATTTTATGATCTTAAATGCTATATCATGCTTTTATAGCAGGTTCCTCTTATGTATTCATACAGTGGAAGTAAAAAAAGTGTCTCAAGTGAGACTTAGGTTTGTGTTGGGACAGTATTTGAATTTATCTGTGCAGGTATATATCTGTAGAGGTGACAGTGAACGTATAAAACCTACTGAGCTGTTCTGAATGGTTTAATCATAAGAGACAAAACCCTTTAGAGAAAGGTACTTTCAAACTTTAGTTTGTTTAGTTTAGTTTGAAAATTTTTTTAAATCGTTGAAAATTTGACTCAGTGACAGGTTTACCCAGCGTATATAATCAAATGGCTGCATTAAGAGATAGAATTATAATGCTAATGTGAATATGATGATCTGAATGGATAAAGAGATCTGAAGTGAAGATATAGAGTAAAAATCTAGTAAAAAAGCATATTCATACTTATCACTATTATGAATGGGGATATTAAAAGGTTACCCTTTCCTATAACAGTCTAGACTTCTTTTTTAATCTAAATGAGTCTTAAGCATGACTTCTGCACGCACTTTTCACGTTTGTTCATTGTTCATGTGGTATCATGCTTTAAAGTATGTGGTCATGTGGGAGTTCAGATGGTGAAACTGAGCAGAAGCCTAAAGCTGTGCGTGCGTGTCAGAGTTGTCTTAGTGAAGTAAAGGTGTTCGTGACAGGTAGCTCTCTGGTGTGGTCCCATGAAGGGGAATTGATTGTGCGTAATCACTCAGCAGGATGCATTAGTTGAATCATTTAATGCCAACTAAATATTTCGTGCCTTTTTTAACGAAAACTCTTTACGTTTCTCAGGAAGTTTCACTATTTTTAACGCATGTGGTATTTTTACGCTAATAAACAGAAGTCCAAAAAAAAAAAAAAAAACCGCCAACTGCTAAGTAGTGTAATTCACTACGCAAATAAAAAAAAGTCCAAAAAAAAAAAAAAAAAGACGCCAACTGCTAAGTAGTGTAATTCACTAAACATTAAGGAAAAAAAAATTATATTTTATTCCCTGTTCACAGGAAATATTTCAGGAAGTAATGATGTTCTTCTATTTCCTACAAGGGTAGCAGAGGGGAGCCAGGTCCTGCAGGTCCTCCAGGTTTACCAGGGAAATTGGTAAGCAGCTTATTTCCATATTCAGTGCTCATATTTACTTTCAAGAAGCTACGGTATCATTTGGAACTACACTTACCTATTTATCCATGCAGCAAACTGAAAATAACGTTGAAATGAGTGATTGTTGAGTTTCTTTTTCAGTCCTCTGTGACTGTGCTAATATTAGCAAATGCTGTTTTAAAGTATATGGAGATGTGTGGGACTTTTTCTTCTGTTTAAAACAAACATAAATCCTGTGATGTGCAAAGCTGGGTCGCACGCTCCTGTGTGGGCTGCGTGTACCCGGGGAACAGGAGCAGTGAAAGACCAGCTTTCTGCTAACAGCTGCGTGAAACTAATGAATGGAGAAGATTATGAATGCCACCTTTTACTGGTGCTCCAGCAGTATTTACACAGTAACAGTCAGAAGCATAGCTGGGGAGGTTTTGGCTGAAAGAGCCTGCTGTTAGAGGAATGTGCAAATCATAGAGCTCAAGATCTTAGGAAGTATTTTTAGGAGAGCCAGACTGTCGTTGAGGGACTGGAGGGTCGAAAGCTCTGTAAGCCATTTCTCTTGTATTTGTCAGTAATAACATCATAATAAGATGCTGTTTAAAGGGCTGTATTTTGGATGAGCTCTATTTTCATCAGATAATCCTCTTTCATCAAGTTAGGAGATTTTTGGGAATAAGATTCTGCCCCATCTGCCTGTCAGGGTATGACCCTTTTGTTGTTCATTCTAAAACAAATTGTGTAAGTTTCTTTACACCCTTGACTTATTTTTACAGGGTCCCCAGGGTGATATTGGACTTCCTGGACTGCCAGGTCCTCCAGGCCTACCTGGTGGTAAGGGTGACCGGGTAAGAAATGCACTCAGATGTACAGACTACAGTTTGGTGTCAGGAGTAAATACAATAATTGGACCATTCTTTGTGGTTTTTACATGAATTAATGTCTAGTTTCTTTTTCTATATGTAGATCTGTTAACTGCTTGAAAGTGGTGCTCTAGGTGCCCATTAACTACTTGTAGCTCACAAAATATACAAGAACAGTCTTGACAGCGTTTCTTAAGGGACCGAAATAAGATTACTGGTATAAATATTTCCTTTTTTGGGAATTGGAAACACTTAAAGGCCTAAATCATATTGCAAATCATTGACTCAGCCAAATCTGAAATTGTAAGTCAGGGTCTCTGGTCATTAAACAGCTTTGGAACTTCAGCCCCAGTCTACAATAGATACAATGCCTTTTACACCTGTCTCAGGACCGGCTATGGAAATGCACGGGCTAATGACAGCTATGCACACATGCACACTTACAGGATATAAGTACCTCTTCTAGTATTTTGTTAGGAAGGAAGAACTGGGCCCTGGGGATCTCACATCCTGCAGAAGATATCTTGCTTTCCTGAATAAATGTTAGTGAAGACTGTATATATATATATATATATATAT
>VXBH01008967.1:388636-414487 GCA_013400035.1 Rynchops niger | reverse complement strand
ATATGTTCCTTCTCTTGCTTGTAGGAGGCTACAGGGGATGTAATTCACTCACTAAACTTCAGACATCTTTGTTATGGAAATAGTCAGTTCAACACTGTGTTTTATCCTTCTTACTTGAGACATCTACTTCGTATTAAGTGAATCGCACTTTTGAACTGCCTCTTACTTTCCACTGACAATCAAGGAAGTATGGAATTGTTAGTGAGACATAAGTATCACTGCTGTACATGTCTTTTAGTTGAACAGAGGAACCCTGTCCCTGGTGTGTTCCCAGTTTACATCATGGGGTGGCTAGATAGGACTTGCAGTTGTTTTTGGCAGTTTTTAAAAGCTGCTCAGGTACCTAAAAACAAGTTTCTAATACAGTCTTTGCTGTTGTTGAGGTATTTCTCAAGTGGTTTTTTTTTTGTTATTTTATTTATTTTTTAATGCTGAGATCAGGAATGTATGTTTCTAGTCAAAAGTAAGTATTGACATAAAGCAATCTCTTTGATTACATTGTTAGTACTTCAGAATTTTCCAGAAGGAGATTGAAGTTACCTGAGGAATCGTATCTGGAAGGAAAATAACTAGTATTTGTTGCAGTGCTGACAGTCTCCCTCCAAAGATGCCTGAATTTCCTCATTTACTGTATAAAAGGTCTGGACCTTTAGGGTAAGAGCAGAATGTAGATGCCGTAAACAGACCCAGTGAGATTCAGGCTACACCCAGGAGGTTTCTGTTTATATAACTGACAGATGACAGTGTCTTACGCCTGGAGCTTTTTTAAATCCTAGGGTCAGTTTAATGCCCTCTGCCAATAGCTTAAAGTCAAATGACTGATTATGAGCAATAAACACAATGAAGTCAGAACTAACGCAACTACATCTGGGTACAAAATCAAATTCAAAGCTCTGGTTGATGTTGGTGAGCATCTGAGGAGAGTTTTCTGCCAGTGATGTTCTCCATCTTTTTTCACTCTTTCTAGGACGTGCTCTATCTTCTCTGCATCATGATAGATAGTAATCAGGGTTCTTTGCTCATTGTTTCATATTCATTTTAGCAATTGACCCAGGTCATCGTGTTGCAACATTTTTCTTAACAATGTGAGCTTCATTCCAGTGGGGGTCAGTAATAAATCTTGATACAATGTATAGTTAGATTTTAACAATTGGTGGGATGTGACAGGAGATGAATACCAACCACAAACATTTTGTTCAGTGTCAAGACAAATGTCTTAGGCCTTAATGGTATTACTTTCACTAATAAACCCTTGTTCCCATACAACATGTGTGCCACATCAACAGTTTGCCATTTGTTCCCATTTTGGTGGGCCCATACTCCATGTTGTAACAGGTGGAGTACAGTTCCATTGTGATTTAATCCGTGATTTAATCCCAGCGCAATGATTGGGTATATGGTGTATACCGAAGCATTGCCTATTGTTAAAGCAACGCTTTACTGTTGATGGGCTCATAAGTGAGATAGACTAAATACACCAAGGCTGGGGACCCTTTTCGAATTGAGTCTCATTTTCCCAGAATACCTTTTGAATCTCAGTGGTCAAGGTGACCTCAGTTGCCTTCCCTTATAAGTGCCACTGCAGTAGATTGCACCCATAACTGAGCTTGGGCACAGCTAAGAGCTAGAGAGATATTATTCTGGGCAACACCGACTGCATCTACAATAAGTTGGTGGTCCTTCTCATTAGTTTTTTCCCATTTAGGCAACATATCACACAAGAGCCATTGACCAGTTCCCAGCGCCAGCAAAGAAGATTTAAGTGGATGTTCTAATTTATGCAAATCACTCATTGCTGAGCTTAATTTGTTTGCTAAAACTTCAGTATCTCTGCTGTTTAATACTCCTAATCCTGTTCCTAGCACACCAGTCACATCTCTCCTTGTTTGTTTTGGAGAGGTGAAGGTTTGCCCGTGCAGCCATGCTAACCACCCTGTATAGGATGTATTTAGGAATGGTGAGCAGGTAGGTTTAACTGCAGAGATGTTAATCTGCATTGATAGTTCCACTCGTTTGAGGGACTACGATGAATTAGATAGCGTTTGTTGCTTGTTGCATTTAATGCTTGTTGCATTTAACAGCATAAGGTCAGAATTCAGAAATCAGTGGATATGTAGTTTGGTCGGTTGTGGGAGTAATAAAACAGGGAGTAGGTTAATAGGCAGTAGGGGTGGCTGTTGGTGTCATGTGAGGGCTGGAAATAGGTCTTAGTGTGACCTTTAAGGGTAGCCCATTTGCATTATCTTTCCCTGTATCTGTCCACAGGCTTCTATACTTGTGTCATTAAAGACAAAAGTAATTATACAACTGGGCTGTGAGATACAGTTTGCCTTTTGATTGAGTTTGATTTGTTCTTTTCATGACCATGTAGGTATTTCCCTTTGAATGATTTGTTACATTACATTCAATAGAGATTTTGTCACCTGGTGTAAAAGAAATAAGGTGACTTTTATTTGCTTTTATCATTGAATGATTACCTGTGATTGTCATCATTACGTTTTGCCTTGGTGTCCCCAATATTCCAGTATTCCTATCAATTTTAAACACGTATGGTGCAGAATGCACTATAGTTACTGTATTGATCAGCATAAACAAAAGAACTGGAGGCTTCCATCCCATGCATGAGGCTTATTGATGTGTGAACCAAATTTCATCCATGCTGGTGATGATTTTTCCTGTGAGAAGGATAAGCCAATGGTTGAGCTGATCTCCAGGGGAGGTGTGCCAGTGTCATTCCTGGTATCATTCCTGAAAACAAAAAACAATACAAGTCTCAGTAGGATTATTCTGGACTTGTTACCCCTCCTAGTTAGTGGCTAGGGTGTATCCACCTGGCAGCTAATACGATGCTTAGCTCCACTGCTGTCTTCTGCTTCCCAGGCCAAAGGACTGCAGGGTTTTGTTAGCATCATTGGGACAGTGTCAATTTATGGAAAATCTACCATAACGGGTTTCTCTGGTTAAAGGCCAATGGGATACATTTTTACATCTGATGGAGGTGCTCTGTAAGGAGCTGACAGAAAGAATGCACGAGTGACTGGGTTCCCTGTTAGTTTGTATTGGTTATTCAATTGGTGAATCACTTTAGGCAATCGAGGATCTCAGTGGGCCTTGTGTGGTTTACGACTCCTTTTTAATAGACCATTTGCTCTTTCTACTGTCCTGTTTGATTGGGAATAGTAGTGGGTATAGAATAGTCATTGAATGTCTCCCTGCTTTGCTTATTCTTGCACTTTCTTGCTGGAGTGTCATTGTCACTTTAGCTGGTAAACCTAAAAACCAAGAGGATATTCCTCTGATGGTCTTCTGACATTTAATTGCCGTAACTGGGCCTGAGACAACTTCTAGTCCCACGAGGATGTACCGATATCAAAAGGTCCGATGTAATCAATTTGCCTCATTGACCACAGGGTTTTTATTTTATTGAGATGTAGGGGTGGTGCTTTAGCAGGTGATCCATTTGCAATTTCAATTTATATTGAGGACATCCTGTAAGGATGATTTAATGCATTTTCCTGTCTAGAGGCCAGCCTCAGCTTTGAGTTGCAAAATAAGGTGCTGCTTAGCCTGTGAGACCTAATTTCTGGTGCAACCATTCTCCCAGTCGGTACCATTTGAGATCTGGCATGTCTCCTGTTTTTAGTCCTCTAGTTCTGGCTAATTCACCTACTTGTTGGTTCCATTTTGTGGCTGGCTGGTCATTTTTTACATGGTTTTTTATTCATCCTAGTTTAAATTGTTCTTGTCTAGCTATATCTAATAATAATAGCCAAACTTCAGTTCTCCAAACTGGAGATGTATTTACTTCCCAATTTAGGGCTTCCCATTGACAAAACCATTGTGTGGCACCTGCCCACACAGCACTGAAGTCAACATAGATGACTCTCGCTCCATTTTGTGCTGCTAAAACAACTGCCTTTAATTCTCCTACTTGTGCACTACCTTCACCTTCTTCCATTACTCATTTGCCGGTGGTTATGTCTAATGCAGCGGCCTCAGACCACCTTCTATTGTTTACCCTCTTTGCTGAGGCATCGGTAAACCAAATACCTTCATTTGGTGTTCTCTCAGTGCGGGGAGGTGTATGTAGAATTGGCGAAGGTTTAGATGGCTGGTTTAGTGCTAATGGGTCAGTGTTCATAGGCATTTGTAATGTGGAAATTTTTGTACGGTTTTCAGTCAACTGCATTTTGGCTGCTACTGCCACCAGGCAGGTGTACCATTTCCTGACAGTGGGTTTCTGTGCAATTCCTCCTGGGGCAGCAGTTCCCTTCAGAACTGTTTCTAGCAAACTAAATGGCCCTCTTGTCTGAACAGGTTATTGCTGGTGTATTTTCTCAATTTGTTTAACTGCTTGAACTAAAGACAAAAGTCCCTTTTCTCACTTGGAATATCTCTGTTCTGTCCCTTTGAAAGTAGTTGAGTAAAACAATAAAGGGATTTTTGGCCAGTTTGGAATAGATTTCAGTAAGTGTCATGTTCTGCAAAAGCCCATTCTGCTATAATAGAGTTGCAAGGGTGTACTGGCCCCAGCGGCTGATGTCTTTAATTCCTGTTATTAGGGTTTTGACTGCCTCTGCATGTTCTTACTTCCATTTCCATGGGTTTCCTTTTTGTAAAAGTGAGTACAGTGGGTGAGCAATGATGGAAAATCCAGGCACATGTTTCCGCCAGTACCCTAAAGTACCCATTAGCTGTTGTATTTCTTTCCTAGACTGGTATATCTGCAATTGTTTCATTTCACTTAGGGTGTCCGGTGGAATTGCCGCACTATCTGCAATCCACCAGGTACCTAAAAATTTTACTTCTCTACTTTGTCCCTGACACTTTGCAGGTTAAACCTCAGCTTCTGCTTTATATAGTGCTTGCCACGCTGCTGCTGACGCTTCCCCTGCTCTTTGAGGGGAAGTCTCTCTGATCAGAATATCGTCTACATATTGGTACAGTTTCACATCCTGAGGAAGTGAGACTGCCTGTAAAAGTTCAGCAAGCGCAGCAGGAGCAGTCATAGGTGAATGTTTATAACCCTGTGGCATTCTGTAAAAGGTATATTGTATAACTTCCCAAGTAAATGCAAATTCCTCTTTATCCTTCTCGTGCAAAAGGACCAGAAATTACATCTAACATCTTCTACTGCCATCCACGGGTGTTGCAATATTGAGTACCGCAGACCTTAGCGGAGCTGTGTTGTTGATGTTTAGGTCCTGATAATCTCTTGTCAGGTGCCATCTCCCATTTCTGCTTTTGGACAGGCCAGATAGGCAAATTGTATGGGGACGGGGTTCTGGAAATAGCATGCCATTTTTCCAAGTCTGCTGTTATGTCCGAAATGCCATTTTGTGCCACAGCAGAAACTGGATACTGTGGTACATTGGTAATTTTCAAATTGGGGAGTGCAGGGGGTGCAGGGAGTAAACATACAGTAGCCTCCCAATTTCTACCAGGGTTGGGGTTGGTACTTGAACTGCAGGACCATATACTGCCATCTGGCAAGCACCGGTTTCATTTGGTCAAAACACTGAAACTCAGAATACTTTCATTGTGCTTTTTAAGCACCCGGGAGCCATAAATTAATTTTCAAAGTTTGGCATACAACACTTGCTCCATTCACACGGGTGACTTTAACTCTTTGCTGTCCGGGGTCACACACCCAGCTTCTCAGCATCCTGTTGTGTTAGTACTGAAATTTGTGCTCCCATATCTATTAGAACACCACCACTGCCAATCAAAATGTAAGTGCCTCCTACATTTAGTGGCTTAAATATTGCATAATCACAGAATCATAGGATCATAGAATGGTTTGGGTTGGAAAGGACCTTAAAGATCACCTAGTTCCAACCCCCCTACCATCGTGGATATTGGGGTATCGTCAGCTTCTCCTCATGTGTGCATAGCTTGTATGTAGTCAGCTTTCGTGACAGCAGTGGAGAGCTCACTTAGGGAATGGATGGAAATCATAGAATCATAGAAAGCTCACTTCGTTCCAAGGTGTCTGTTCCCCCAGCCCCATAAGCTACCCTATGGGTGACAGAATGGGATTCATTCGCCAGGTCAGGTCCTAGGTGTAAGAAAACTCCTGGACCCCAATAACAGTTTGTTTCATCTCCACTTAACATTATTCGGTCACTGCCACTCAGGCGGACGTGCCATGAATATTCAGTTTCAGGTTCGTAGAATCATAGAATGCTTTGGGTTGGAAGATCATCTAATTCCAATGCCCCTGCCATGGGCAGGGACACCTTCCACTAGGCCAGGTTACCCAAAGCCCCGTCCAACCTGTCCTTGAACACATCCAGGGGCATCCACAACTTCTCTGGGCAACCTGTTCTAGTATCTCATCACCCTCACAGTAAAGAATTTCTTCCTAATATGTAATCTAAATCTACACTCATTCAGTTTAAAACCGTTACCCCCCACCTTATTACATTCCCTGATAAAGAGTCTCTCCCCATCTTTCCTGTAGGTCCCCTTTAAGTACTGGGTGGCTGCTATAAGGTCTTTGCGGAGCTTTCTTTTCTCCAGGCTCAACAACCCCAGCTCTCTCCACCTGTCTTCATAGGTGAGGTGCTCCACCTCTCTGATCATCTTCGTGGCCTTCCTCTGAACTCACTTCAACAGGTCCATCTGGCTTTCTGTTGTATTTCTATTGTAAGTTTGACAGTTGCAACAGATCCCAAAGAATGGTTCGTGTCGTATACTGTGGAGCACCACCCCAAGGTCCTTCAGAGTGCTCTAATGATGGGTCTAGCCTCATATTCAGAGGTGTCTGAAAAGGGAAGAGTGGGTCATCATTTCCCTCATCACATTCATCAAGATCACCCCAAATGTCACCATTCCAATCCTCTGTGGACACAATTAATTTCCTAATCTGCATGGTGTCAGGGGAATGTGGAGACCACATGAGCATCATCATGTTGACCTTTTCTTCCAACTTTTGGTTTTTCTCCTTTTCTTCCTGTAACTGCTTCTGCAGCAAATTCTTGCTAATTTTAATTGTCCTTCAATGGCACCCCAGTCATACCAATGTTTGTGAGCCTGTTCTTCTGCAAATTTGGGACTCGGACTTATTCCATGCCTCTGTAAGTAACTGCTGATACTAGTCATCCTGTCGACTATGCCAATTTGTCATGGGGGAGATGTAGACTGCTTAAAGAACCACTGCCAAAGGCATCAGCAAAAGTTGTTTTGTTGAAGTCAGGTGTTGTAAAAGTGGGACTTACTTAACAAAGTTCAGTGGCAAAAAGTTCACTGTGTTACTTACTACAGAGGATATAATAATGATTCAACATTACCAACACATAATCAAAGTTACCAACACATAATCAAAGTTACCAACACAAAATCTTAGTGCACTATAATACAAGGTTAGGTGAGATGTCAGTCACTTCCCAAAGATCTGCCGTTGGTCATGGCGGTCTCTTGGCCTCAAGGAGGAACCTTGAGAGGCGCCCCAGCTCAAGGGGAGATCAGTGCCATGCAGCCAACTGCGTTAGCAAGGAGAGCTCAAAAAAGGCTCACTCAGACTGTCATATTTATGGAATGAAGTGGTTGGCTCATAGTCAAATTACATGTGACTTTTACGTGAGACTCCAAGTAGCCACAACTTTCTTTATTCCTTGAACAATGAGTGTTGGAAGAAGCACCTGCTATTCATGTGCTAATTGAATGGTTGGTGTTCGAGTTTCCAAGTGCATGTGCACCAATGCTCACCATGACATCGTGTTCCTTTGTGGGTTTTTAGAGAACAGTTTGGAAGTAGAGAAGTTCTTGGCCTGGTTATGGCCTAGGCCTTTACTTGTTTTGGAGCCTGAAGCAAACTGCCACTAGTTTGGTGAAGGAGTCAAGTGTATTCGTCTCACACCTGACATATTTTGGCAGAGACAGCAATACAAAAGAAGTTACGAAGATGGCTCGTGCTTCGGTGAATCTTACAGAGTAGTTATGCAGATATGCTGTGGAGAACGGCCAAACCCCAGCATTCATCACTTACACTGTTACTGATGCATGCATTTTGAATTGGTTTCAGACACTCTGGTTCTGTCTATGTTAGTAAATTAAAAGCACCAGGGCAAGACCCTAGACCTTGGCACTGGAACATGATCTTTTATACTGTTAAATAGTTAGTGTAGTCGCTGGTACAGTTTTGGCTGATGCTGACTAGCAGTTTCCCAAACAATTCCCGGGCGTGGTTTGAGAGTGATTTTTACAAATAGATAAGCAGTGTGTCAAAAGTGGATGTTTTCATATTTTGACTTCTTATCCCATTGTCTCCATTGAAATTTTGGGCGTTAAGGCAGAATACATTCAGATAGTTTCAGCTGTGATTTTTGTGTTTGCTGATACAAATATTACAGGCCAAGTTTCACAAAAGCAAAAGCTTCTCCCATCTCAACCTTATCTATTGGCAGTTTTGTTGCTCTAAAGAATAGTAACTGGAGAATAAGCATCCCCAAAATGATGTTAAATTGAAACTCGATGTCTTTTTGTGTGAGTAATTGGAAAACCTTAATAAGGCATGATTTTGAGAATGCTTCAGACAAACTAGTTTCAGTGTTGTTTGACAATTTCAGAATGTTAAATAGGTCTGTGATTTCCACTGCTTAGCTTTGTGGATAATTTAGTATTGATTCCTTGTCCTCAGGAACATGAGAACAAATCTGAATTAATTAAATTGTACATGTTACACTGGTTTGTGTGCCTGTATCTTACGTGAATTAAATGGATCTCTGAAATGGGAGAGAAAATCCTGTATCTCTACCTGTTTTTGAAAAATTTTTTCTGCACAGCTATAGTTCTTTTGGAATTTATACGTTTTGAGTGTGCACAGACTGCAAAGAATTAAGGATGGTGTGACTGGTTTCCTAACAGACATGAATACTTAGATTTTTCTTAAATAGCACTGTTCTACAAATGAAATAATTTTACTATAGAAACAAATTACATACATTTGAAATGAATCAGGTCATTAATGTATACCTCTTTGGTTCCTGCCTGTCCATACAGGTAAAATTTGTTACAGGATTCTAAGATGCAACATAATGTGGTGTTTTGGTTTTTTTTGTTGTGTGGTTTTGTTTTTTTTTTTTTAAAGGAATATCCACTTTAAGATACAAGCCATTTGACTTTGACCATAATGATCAAAATTCTAGAGACAGTTCTGCTAAAAAACATTGAGAATTAAAGAGCAAGCAAGACAGATGTTGACTGAACTTGTGGATGTCTCAGTGTGCTTATCCTGCGTTAGCAGGGCTGATATAGCCTACAGCAATACAGAATACTTAACAGGGCTAGAAAAAGTGATACATTTACTGGATTTTTTTTTTTTTTTTTTACTTCTAACCCATTTGCAGAGCAGAGTTGTAGCAGCTGTAAGAGTGTCTGACATGTAAAGGGGAGAACTACTGTTTGACAGTCAGAATATGTACTACCCAGTGTGGCAGTGGAGTATATGTTCCATGTTATTGCTTGCCTTCGGTTTGTCACCTTAATTATGTAGTAAGGTTTAAGTGCTTTCATTGTCATTCTTAATTTGCAGCTTTTAAATGTCTCTTGCATTAATAATTGATGGTAATTAATCATTAATAATTGACTGAAGATAATTTAGTAAGCTTTTGAACGTGCAGTTTCAAATTCTGATTTAATTATTTTTTTTTTTTAATGTTATTTTTAACCTTTTAGGGCTCAGTGGGTGAACCAGGACCAAAGGGTGAACAAGTAAGTCACGTTACAGGTCATGGTACTTTCAAGTCACACTACCAAATGGTCCAGTACATTGCATTGACTAAATCTGAAGGCTGAGAGTACGTCCTTTTTTTTTTTTTTTATACAGGGTGCACCTGGAGCAGAAGGAGATGGAGGAGAAAAGGGTGACTTAGTAAGGCGTTATTTTCTCTTCATCTGATCTAATACCTTGTTGTCATGAGTTAAAACTTTACACCGTTGTTGGAGTGCTTCAAGTATATGGTTTTGATCATGGAAAGTCACGTTACGGTTTGTCATGGTTACACGGTTTTATACCACCTAGGCATTGCAGAACCACAGCATTATTAGCCCAATCACGCCATTCCTGCTGTTTTGAAAGCAGTGTGAAACACGTGTATTCTATTAGGTGTTTAATACAGTACAAACAGCCTTGAAGGGGGTGTCTGTGTGTGTATCTCTGTGTGTGCGTGTGTATACAGTACCCAGGTTTTGTGCTCGAAATGAGCACTTTTTTTCCTACACTCTGCAATTCTGAAAGGCTTCTAAAGTTAATTAACAGCCCTAGTGAGCTAGATGTCCAGTAATGCGGCTTTACCATCACTATAGATATTCCCAGGAAGCAATACTATGGGTTGCTTAAATGTGCTGACAGTCTGTTTTTAAATTGGTAACAGTTGTTATTTCTACTTCACTTATGGCATAGTCATTAACAGACAAAGTAGCCTTCCTGACCTTTAGAAACCAATTATTTCACCAATGACATGTGGGAACTGGGAAAATACAATTTTCAGAAAGCTCTCTAAGAGTAATATGAAAACACGGAAGAAGATGAGTTAATCTGTTTCATAGGTGATT
The DNA here is from genome assembly GCA_013400035.1 of Rynchops niger. Lineage (NCBI taxonomy): Eukaryota > Metazoa > Chordata > Aves > Charadriiformes > Laridae > Rynchops > Rynchops niger. The sequence goes on along the minus strand of VXBH01008967.1, from coordinate 403,930 downwards.
ACAAGATTTTGGAACACTTTTTTTTTTTTTTTTTTTTTTCCCAATTCAAAGGGAAAATTAAAAACTTCTGAAGAGTTGGACTACTATTCTGTGTTGAGTGATAGAGGGATCTCAGGGTTGTTCAAGCCAGAAGCCAGGTTGCTGAAAACAGGAACTTCTAGCGGTTTGGCTTCCTCATAGCACATTGGGTAGACACCTGCTTGGTTTCTGCTGCAGTTTTGTCAGGGCTAACACAACACTGTAAAAGACCCATAATTCTGTCAAACTAGAAATTCCTGATTAAATAATGCTTCCTCCAAAGGTTTCCAAGCAATCTACCAAGATTTCCCTGTGCTGTAACTGTGGTTTGAGAGGTTAGAGCCAGGTATCTAATTCTAAGATAAGCAATACAAAAACAATTATAATAAACATGCTTTCTTATTTGTACCTTACAGAAACGTTTTTGAGAAAGGAATTTTACCAAAAAAAAAATCTTAAATTTAAGGTTTATTCCCAAATGAATTGTCATTCGAGGTGTAATTTTGCATAAATCAACTAAATATGTGAGCATTTTTTTTTACAGTGAAAAAAATTGTGTTGTTTACTGCGTTTGTAATGTCTATGATAATGGATGCTCTCTTCTAATATAGTTTGTCTTATTTTCGCTTAGGGTGATATGGGATTGCCAGGAGCAAAGGGAGCTGTAAGTATGATGAATAGCAAGCACTGTTACAGAAATACAGAGATCTAGTAGATCAGCTAGATGGGTTTCTGATTTGAGAAACAAAACACAAATAATGAGCTGAGCTCTTCATCGCAGTTAAAATGAGTCCCAACACTTCTTCTGTTTGGATTTTGAATACAGTTAATATTAAAATTAATTTGCTTTGGAAAGGAATTCACTTCCAGAATTCTAAGCTCCATACAAGAGAAACATTATTCAACGGCAATTTTCTGGCCAACTAATTTTTTTTTTTTTTTTTTTTAAAAGGAAATGAATGCACCCTTTGTACAGTAGGTGTGGTATATAAAGGAGGCTCAGTGCAGTGGCTGCATGCAGCCTGTAATCTTTACACTGTGAAAAAGCTGGCAGCAGGACTGTGGTGTCTGTGAAAGCAGAAGTATTTCTGGCCCCGATTCCTTTCTTTTTTTTTTTTTTTTTTTTTTATAGAAATAACAAAGTGATAGCTTTAATGTGGAAGGCGAGCAGAAGCTTGTATGTCACATAAGGAAAAGAATTTGAGAGCTGAACACATTCATTTATTTCAGGATCACTGATGAGTGGGATCGTTACAGCAGCTGACAGTTTGGGCTATGATAGTAACATATCAACAGTTCTGCCTACAGGGAACTGAGGCTGAATATAACAAAAAGAGCTATGCTTGTCTTCTCAGTAGCCAGTGTGACTTTGAAGCTAAGCAAATGAAAGCTAGACTTTGTGTGCTGGTGATCAAGATCTTATGAGGAAGAGGTGCGGTAGAGGAGAAAGCTGTAGTTGCATTCCCCCTGGAATTTTTAAATCCTCTTCTTTTGATGAGACCCTAGAGTGCTTGTCATCCTCATGAGTACCTACACAGGGATGAGTAATCCATCAGAGAACCTGATAACTCCCCAGGATGGGCAAGAAAGGAATGATGGCTTCCTGGTTGTATAGCTCACGAAGAGAATTTCTTCTTAATATATCTGTTGAAGCATGTTCTTTGGGTTTTCTTCTGATGGGGACAGCAATTAGCTGTCTGAGATGCAGCGTAGGTGGAACTGAAATGGCTCCATCTTGTGGTTTTAACTGATACCGCAGTTGAGTAATTTCCATGTTCTTGAGCATCTCTTTCAGTGGGGGTTGGTTGGTTTGTGTGTGGTTTTGGTTTTTGGTTTTTTTTTTTTTTTTTTTTTTCTCTCACCTANTCACAGGGTGTGCAAAGTCAATAGCAGGCATTTTTTTATATTCCAGTATTCTGGAATCTCAGAGATACTTTATTTTTAATGATGTTACTGTTTTGTGGATTTGTTTTTGGTTTTTGTTTTTGTTTTTTTTGTTTTTTTTTTTTTTTTTTTTTGGGGGGGGGTGTGTGTTAATTTTATTTGGGTTTGTTTGTTTTTTGTTATTTTTTTTTTGTTCATCAGTATTACTGTTGATTGATTGTAGTAAAATAACTTGTATTGAAAGTAACTCAGAGGTGCCTGTTGGCATAGGTGTTACTCTGCATGATACTGAATCACTTTCAGAAAACTTACTGGAGCAGAAGCTATGGCTTTATTTACTAAATGTATGTAAGTGGACATATTGATGTAACCATGTCAATCTTTTCATTCCCCAGGGGTCAGGAAGCTTTACCAGTAAAATAGCTCTTTCTACCCCTTTCCTGAGTGAAATAAGCTGGTATTGCATCTCTTCAGGCAGTTTGTCAGCATCAGTTTGTGTGCGGATGTTCCCTCCGCTATGAGCAAGCTCAGGTGTAGGCAGTAGAACCTCTCTGCGGTGAGCTGTGTCTCTGACAGATGTAAACAAAGCAAAAATGTGTATTCCCAAGCAGTCGGGGGCTAGATGATAAAGGCTCATACTGTGGTACTCTCTACAAAAGGCATGAAAGGCATTTGGAGCAAGCACAGAGCTGGAATTTTTGTAACTTAAGGAGCACTTGATGTCTAGAAAAGTCGCACTTGACATGCACAAGGGCAGAAGTAGAAACCAAGTATAGGAGATCTGTTCCTTGACAAAAAACCCCCAATGTCTTGCGCATATCACTATGGGTGCCGATTTGCGTCATTTGACAGAATATCTTATTTTTCCACTTCTCCCGTTTAAGTGAGGAATATAGACCTCTTTGAAAGTTTATAAATCACATAACCACTGACACCTGCCCCTTATTTAAAAATAACCTGTTCTCTGCATCCCAGTGTTCATTGCTTTGCATTTGCAAATAGCTCCTGTCACCATTTTGATACGTCAGAACGAGTCCAACACCAGTATAGCAGTCCATTGAAATTCCTCTCTTTCACTGTCAGGTTGGTAATCCTGGAGACTCTGGTTCCCGTGGCCCTGAGGGAAGTCGGGGACTGCCTGGCATGGAAGGGCCGCGAGGCTCACCTGGACCGCGAGGCTTGCAGGGCGAACAGGGTGCCCCAGGGCTCCCTGGCAGCCAAGGTCCAGCTGTAAGTACTGGTTTCGTGTAATTGGCGTCTTTCGGATACTTATCTGTCACTCGCTCCGCTCCGTTTCTTGCATCAGGAGATGCGTGCGCATACAAAACCCACGAGCCACAGTAGAGTGTGAAATACACCGTCCCACACAACAGCCACATTTGTGCACCAGAGAAATCTTAGGGTTGCATGCAGTGAGGTCCTTGGGTCCTCAGCTTTCTGATCAGTTCCATTTTCTTACACCCACCCACTCCTGTGGTGCACGTGTTTGATACACGGGTGTTATCACATGTAGTGTCTACCTTGCTAGTCAGATTCACTTCAGCTGGAATAGTTGTACTTGCAGGGACTGGAACATCTTTTTATCAACTGGCCATCATTTTTCACATCAGGCACACTTACAAGATATACTTGTGATATCAACTGTTTATAAAAACTTTTTTTTTTTAAATCCTAGGGAAAAGAACCAACTGATCAGCACATTAAGCAGGTTTGCATGAGAGTCATGCAAGGTAAATATGCTAAAAAGTACTTGATGTTTCTTGTGCATTTAAACGTGGATAATCTACTGCTGTGGAGGCAAACAAGATCTTCCCAGTCTTACCCAGCACAAATACCACGGCCTCAGCAGGGGACCTGGCAGAAAATCTTCCCACATGTGAAGGTGGACACAGTATGAGAAAATGAGAAAGAAGTCCCTTATTTTACAGATACTTTGCAGCCTCATTGAAACACCTGTTGATTCCACACTATTACTAGAGTAACCATATGATAGATCAGAGTGTTTTGATGAAATACATGTATTTTCTGTAGAAATCGCTTCTATGTTTACTAATATAAAAGTACACAACTTCACAGAAAGGTTGTTTTACCATTTGTATGCTATTAGATTACAGCAAACAACCTATGTGCAAAATAAGTAAAAAAAAAAAAAAANCAACACAAAAAAAAAAAAAAAAAAAAAAAAAAGAGAAGTCCAGAGAGAGGCTTTGTGTAGAAAACACACTATAAAATGAAAGCAATAGGCAGATGTTCAAAACCCTGATTATATTTGCTTAGTTATTCTTGACACACACAGAAATCTGGAGCTTTTCTAATACACTTGGGTGCATGGGTTTTACTGAGTTTAAAAATTTATGCTGCCTTGTAAGCACCAAAGAGACTTTTCCGTACTTGCTACTGAAGATGCCCTTTGGGATATTATGCCTTTGTAATGTCAGGAGTTTACCAGAATGAAATTGCTGCTCATGATTTAATATAAAAATTCTCACTAGTCATCATTGTTCTTGACACTGCCCAACAGGTTTCGTTTTTTTTTTTTTTAAAAAGCTTTTTATAGATAGGATAATAAGGCCTGTTAAAGTGTTCTCTTGAAAGACACAGTAATAGTGAGGAAGATTATCGTGAAATCAGATATGATGGTTGAATTTATTCATAACCATCAGAATTAACAGTGAAGAGAAGGCTATGGGAAAAATCTAGACTAACTTACTTGCATCCCTCTTAAGAACCCCTGTAATTGTCAATAGTGTCATGCTTAAAACCAACCAACCAACCAAAACCAAAAAAGAAGAAACCAATCCACATGTGTCCCTGGAACCTTGTCAGCTTAAAGACAACCGTAACTGAAGGTCATGTCCTGAGTAGGCTTTGCCTGGAGATTGCTATCCCCAGTCTTCCTCATGTATCTGCTAGCCATAGTTCCTGTTTTATTTCAGATCCTTTACATCTGCCCCCCATCCCCATCTTCTGAAGTTTTCGTGGTTGCGGACAGAAAATAACTAGTCTTGCCAAGTCACGCAGACTTGATAGCAAATGTCACATGGAGTTTTGTGTGGCTGTATCCAGAGAAAGTATTTCTAAGGCATGCTTGGAAGACGGCTTTGAACTATAGAACAGAAATGATAAGGAAAGAGAGGACTGCTCACATGCTGTTGCAGCAGTGGCCTGAAAGAGGGATGAGGAAAAGGGAATAGCTGGCTTAAACGATTCCAAGGAATGGCCAGCTGATCGCATGCCTAATGAAGAACAAAGCTCCCGCTGATTTACCTTAAGAAAGGATCAAAGTAAAACGTTCAATTATTTATCAAGCTTGAGCTCACAAGCACCAATTCGAAGGTTTCTTTCCTCTGTAAAAAAAGATAGATGACTGCCCTCATGCTTTTTTAGTTGTTCTTCCTGCAAAGATGGTTCTTAATAAGGATTAACAAGTAGTAACAAAGAGAGCTCTTTTAAGAGGCAGCAACTGCATGAGTATGTTTTCTTACTATATGGTTGAAATTTAAATAACATAGAAAATTCTAAGGGCATTTCTAAATAAACCATATACATTTAAGTCCTTTCAGCTTGCAAACATGAAATGTTTAAGAGGTAGGCTTTAGAATGGCCAGCTCCGCAGTGTGCCTATGGTTTCCCTCTAGTACTACCAAGATAGTATCTTATATGTAACAAACTTTGTAAATAGCATTGTACGTAAGGAAGGTGCTGTACTGTAACCTGTTGGTTTCTGTAGCAGAGAATACGTGTTCTTCAGTGAACACGGGAATCTCTCCGTTCAGATCCACTTACTGCTTAATTCCTGTTCGTTGCAGAACAACTAGCTCAGCTGGCAGCCAGTCTTAAGAGGCCAGAATTTGGTGCTCCAGGTTTGCCTGGCCGACCAGGGCCACCAGGTGCTCCAGGGCCTGCTGGTGAAAATGGCTTCCCAGGACAGCTTGGACCCCGTGGCTTGCCTGGCCTTAAAGGTCCCCCTGGTGAGATTGGTCGTAAAGGTCCTAAAGGTAAGGAATTCTATAGCTGGCCTTCAGTCGTTGACTGCTCTAGTTTTTTCTGGTTTTGCTTCTTTGTTTTTTTCTCTCCTCTCCTTTGGCTGTAGCTGTGCATTGTACACATGTGGAAAAGATCCTGCATTAGGAACCTAAGCTGTTTTTCTAATTGTTGCCTCATTTGCCCCAGTGATTAAAGGGAACATTTGCCTGGCCTCAGCAAGACATGTTTATAAATCTGCTTTTTGTCATCAAATCACTTACATAGTATGAGAAAGGATAGGTATCTGCCTTGAACTAGTAGTAAGAAGAGGAGTCAGTTTCCTAATATTAATTTTCCCTCTCATGGACTTTTGAGGTTTGTGTTTTTCCTGTGCTGAAAAGTTCCAGCAGCGATTCTGCCTTTCCTCCACTCAGTCCGGTTGTGACCCTCACTTCTGTGAGACTTGCGGTCCCAAAAGCAAACATGGAGTCATTCACTAATCTCTAGCCTCCTTTTCTAAGTCTATCCAGTTTGTCACGTTACAAGTGCCTGATAACAATCTGCCTCTTTCTTGGGTATGATACTTAAGCCATTTAACATCATTGCACCCTGTACCACAACCTATTGATTCTCTGGCAAGAACAAATCCATAATAAAATTGACTTACCTTACACTTTACAAAAAACTTCGATCTAAGTTAATCTCTTTTGTTCCTGACTGAGTGGGTCTATACTCCTCCAAAGGATTATACAGTAGAATTTTCTACAAAGTCTTATGACCACTATGTATGTATTAGTTTCTATTCATCCGCGGTTTCAATTTGTTTTCTTGAAGGAAGGTTTTATTTAAAAATTGTATTTCTGCACACCCCGGTCCGTTGCTGGATTAGAGCATTTACTTTTGTCTAACGTTTTATTTGAAAGTAAAATTGCGAAAACGTTTGAGAGAAGAAATAGAATACGAACAAAGCAGACCTTAACAGCATTGTTGCTGGAGCTCTGCTACTGTTTTCATTTAAGGTAATGTCATCTGTATTTGCCGAAGCAACAAAAAAATTGAGATACACAGGTGATCTAATACGCTGAATTCGATTCAGCACACAGCAGGCTGCACTGTGTTAATATTAAAAAAAAAAAAAAAACAAACAAAAAAACCCAAACCAACACACAGCAAAACATCTACAGAGCATTGAGAAAGCCCCAAACAAGCAAAATGCTTTGTTTCCTATCACAATTGTCATCAAATTCCAAGTTACCTTACAGTAAACCTTGACATGCAATTACAGATACGAGAGAAGTGGTGAATGCTCTCATGTGGAAGTGCTATCAATGGTACGTGGCAGGTACACTGAAAAAAAATCCCACTGCTTCACTCTGATTTCTTGGTAGTTATCAGAGTTCCACAGAGATGAACTGACTTTCCCCATCCATTTGGGGGGTTGTCTGAGATGGGAGTGAGAGGAAAAGGGTACGTAGGACATCTGATAAAAGGGAGAAGGAAGAGGATGTCAAGAATGGTTTAGAAGAGCATGATAAAGAGGAGACAGAAATACAAGAACGTGTAACCATGAGATAGAAGATACTAAGGTACAGTGTTTTTAACAACACCACCAACAGCAGAGTCAGAAAGAGTTGTCTCAGGGAAGGATGTTATCGTGACTTTAATGAGCAATCTGGGATAATGAAGGATAGCAGAATCAGATATAAGAAGTTGGAGAAATTTGGAACAACCAGCAATAAACGCCACCCCAAAGCGTTCAGTAGTGGAAATAGCAGAAGTATATACGGGTATCCTGACATCAGTGCTTCCAGTAGCTGCATTTACAAAGTCAGGCTCGATCTCCGTGTTGACTAGGCAGTCTGAAATGTAGCAATAAGATTCTTCCTCTAGCACCCCGTGTGCATCTTTTATTCTTTTATTAAAACGTGGACTTTTGTACTGACTCCTGTGTCCCTTCACATAGCTCCTTTGGTTTCTGCTGTGCCATTTCTAGGCAAGCCCCAAACTTAACAGTCTGTTCCAGCTCTCCTCACTGCAGTACAGGAAAGTACGGAAGTACAAAATAAAGCTCGCTCAAACATTGTTAGGCATATACTTGAGACGCTTGACTTGCAGCAAAAAAAAAAAAAAAAAGTTTACATAGGGTATTCATGAGTGGTAGATATATGTACTGCTATGGAATATATACAGTGAACAGAATTTGAACTTTACAATTAAAACAACAAAACAAGCTTCCTCTTAATAAGATGCTTCTTGTTTGGAGCAACGTATGAGTTTGAAGAAAAGCTGGGCACACACTGAAGCCAAGTCTCCGTAATACTGGTACAGGACAACAAAAAGTCCCTTGTTTTACTTTTAATGAATATCTTATGTGGATGTCAACAGAATACTGTCATGTGTGGAAGCCAGCTCCTCCTTTCTTCTCTACACTAGCTGTCTCAAGGACCAGCACCTGAGCATTTTTACTTATTAGCAGGGTTCATGTGGTCTTGCAAAAGCCATTTGCCAGTACCCTCAGTCTGTATTCTAAAATAGCCTGTGCAGTTTTGTGAGTTTGCTTTATTTCTGTTATATAGGCAATGGAATATTTTGATGGTGCTTACTGTCCAGCCCCAGGTGGGGTTTTTTTCCCCGTCAACACATCTGAGTATAACTCAAATAGGGGAAAAAATCCCAAACAAATCCCAAACCTCTTACAAGGACATGTGTCAGGACATCATTCAACAATGCTAAGAATATATACATCCACCTGAATTCTCTGCTTATTTGCCATTCACCTCAAACAGGGAACTTACTGAAAGGAATGCTCCAAGCAGGCTGTAACTAATGTTTCATGAATTTGCTTTAGGTGAACCAGGAGAAAGAGGAGAAAGAGGATTTCCAGGCAGAGGACTGAAAGGCTACCCTGGACCAAGAGGTCTTCCAGGTAAATATTAAAAGGGTGAGGAGAAAGAGGAGAGTAAAAATTAATTCAGAACTGATACCTCAAGCTGCCTTAGAAAGACAAAAAAAGTCCATTAAGCAATAAACTTCCAAATAACAGTACTATATAATTTTTACTTCATAGGTAATTATACAGTCACAAATCAGAATTAAAAGCTCTTTTATTAAAGAGCTACCACCCCATTTAACTCAGGGTAGAAAAATTAGGAAAAATGTATACAAAACATAAAAACCAGAAAGAGGTGGCAATCTCTCTCTCTCACACACAGAGAAATATGTAAAATCGCCTCTTTTTTTATACAACTATCCATATATATAACAAAAAAACAAACTAAAAAGGTCACAAACCCCAGATTACCTCACTGGCAGCCACAGCAGTCTTCAAAAATCTCCATTTGTAATTTAGGACAGTCAAAGTTCTCCTTTATTTGTGTGGGAATCAATTGCTCTGTTACGTAACTGGGGTCCAGGACAGACTCTTGCTGACGAGTGCAGCACGACTGGCCTCTAGTGGCCAGTGAAGGAAACTAAAAGTCATTTCCATCAGTATCTCTCCGGAGCACTTTTCTGTGCGTATATGGAGACAGAAGCTACCAAAATTTGTTCCCTTGGTGAAACGGAGAGAAAAATATCAGTTGAAAATATACTGATACCTAGGACATCTGTGAACCTCGGAATTATCGTCTTTAGAAATTTATCATAGGAAGAGGCTTACTAAAAATCGCTACATTTCAACCCCTCGCTGAAGATACAGCAGTAAGAAGATACCTTAGTGCTCAGCAGTTCCACTCTATGCATCTATTTCCCCAACGCATCTGAGTGGAGAATAAAAATAAGTTGTGATATGTCTTTTTCTGGAGTGCTAATGGAACTCTGAAGTAGCGAGTAGCATCTACGCCTTCACAGACACCACCACCAGGGTTGTCCGCAGCGCTGCAATCAGTTACACTGCATAGCTTTTTACAGCAGCAGATCTGCTCCAGTATAACGGGAGACATTGCATTGCTGTAGATGTGTAAACACAGCCCGGTGGTCTACTACAGGAAAACTGTCCCTCCAAGTAGGCACCTCTCTGGGGAATTCACCGAGAGCACTAAAAAGCCGTCTTCATACAGCTTTTTAAGAAGAGGATGTTCAGTAAAGTTATATGTATATGCCTATTTTCAGACCTGCATCCACTTTTCCAGGTGAACCAGGCAAACCCAGCTATGGCAGGGAAGGCCGTGATGGTGACCGAGGTCTCCCTGGGGTGGCAGGTCAGCCTGGGGTTCCTGGTCCTCCTGGCCCTCCCGGCCCTCCCGGGTACTGCGAGCCGTCATCTTGCAGAATGCAGGCTGGACAGAGAGTTGGTAAGAACATGAAAGGGCCGTGAATGGGCAACGCAAGTGCCACGAAGTGTCGGCATCAATTTACTTCCTGCACAGACATCTGAGAAAAAATAAGGAATGAAGGAGAAATACAAGCGGGGAGAAACCTTTCAAGCAAGGTTTCAGTAAGGCATTTTTAACACCGTGGTTGTACATTCTTTCTAAAGGTGTACTTAGCAACACAAGGTGGAACAATGGTGCTTACAGAAATACACAGGTGATGCCTTCTGGCTCTTTCTCCCTTTGCAGGGGCGGGGGGGAAAAAGGCACTTGTCTATTGTTTATTTTTATTTTTTTTAATAAAGAGTTTCTGTGATTTCTCCTCCTCCCCTACTTAATTCCTATGTATGATGTACAGATAAATAATGTGTCTTCAGTCATCAAATAAAAAAAAAGGAAGTTTATTTACTTCAGTTGTATTCTTTTATACGTGTAAAATAAACTTCAGAGCACCCCCAAGCAGATGACGTCACTTCACACAGGGTCATTGCACTGTACGCATGTGCTGTACAGGATATGCTAAGCCTCCCTCAGCTCTTCATTTCGATTGTGGAAACACAGGGGGGAGGCTGTCCTTATGAAAACCTGCCGCCCCTGACAACTTTTATGCTGTAAATCTCTGTAAAAGTATGATCACTGTGTTCTCATGAATAAGCCAGGTGGAATAACCTCTTGATTTTCCACTCCAATTTGTGTTGCATTCATGATTTTGTATGAAGCCTCTTCCAGCTCGCCTCCTTCTATGTGAAATTAAAATAAAAGGCTAGTAGCCACTGCCAAGGGGGTTCTAAGTCCCAGAAACATAAAAGTTTTATAGCAGGGATTACAGATTTTGAAGTAACATCTGCGGTTGTACAAAAACCAAATAAATAATGTTTTACCCCCCATATGTTTCTGTATGTATGGTTACATTCAGTACCAAAACCCAGAACAGCCAGAAGACAGCCGTTAGACATCACAAGTTGCCTTTTTTTAGAGAAAAATGTGCAATGTGGATATTTTCTTTCTCTCTGTATAAATTAAACTATTTGCGGGTTTGACTTTATCTTCTCTGAAGTGTATTCTCTCTCAAAGACAACGATGAAACCATCCTATGATGTTTCCTTTCATTTCGCTATTAGCCATCCAAATTTTTAAATACAAACTTCAGCACACTTGATTTAAGCATTGATTTTTTTTTTTTCCCCCCCTAGCCCTTAATTGTCTGTTTATGTTCAAAATTGTTGACTTACATGCCAGTGAGAATATAAGGAAATAACATGATAATTCGAGCTATGCTTTTTGCATGCGACGTACAAGACAAGACTAAAGGGGAAGGTAGTGGTATAACGTATACTCTGAAAGGAATTCTTGAAAAAAACAATAGATAAGCCTTCCCCACCAAACCTGATGCTCTAGTTGCATTTAAAAGCAGCTTCTTGGGCACCTCATGTGTTAAGAGAAAATATGTAAATAGAGATCACTTGGGAGAAAAATCTCTGCTAAGGCTGCCTACTAAAACAAAGTATATTTGCACATTTATTGGAGACTTTTGAGAACGAGTTAAATGGTATTAATTTTGGTGATCTCTTTATGTCCCTTGCACAGCCCAGTATTTTAGATGATAAAATATAGCAGAGGTCCAATCTTTACAAGTAAGTCTTGTCTACAAGTGTCTACTGCTCTCCGTTTAGTTCCACAGAAACAGCACTGCGTGAGGTTTCAGGGAAAAGATGGGAAAAGAAAATAGATATAAATGCGTCCTTCTTGCCAGGGGCTCTGGGCAAAGCTTGAGACAGAACCGTTCTCTTGCACCTCCGGTTTGGCCAAACTCTCTCATAACCAACATCTCCGGCATTAATGCTACAAGAAGTCATCAGAAGAGATGACTGCAAAGAATTTCATTTTTAAGAAACAAAGCCAGACAATTGCATACAAGGTGATTAGCTGGTTAACACACACAGGTGATCTCCAAAGTTTTACAATTACGTCAGTTTTTACTGTTTTATGGCATATTCTTCAAAAGTACTCCTTACGTAGGGCAACAAATAAAACGCTAATGGTAACGACAAACTGTAGTTTCACCAGCAAACTTTTATTTTGACTATAAAGTGTGTAAAACTGTTAAAAAGAAAAAAAAAACCCAACTGGTAACAGAATGAAAATATTATTTTCCATATGTAATGCATAAACATAGTGAATCAAAAGAAGCAAAAAAACCCCAACATTTAAATACAAATGTGAACTGCTTTAAAAAATATAGCCTGAAAAATGCATAAAATTCCACAATGGAAAGAAACTCATGTAGGAGAGAAAACATCCATATGTAAAAACCAAATAAGAGTTGTTACAAACAAACAAATTCAACACTGAGGGTCAGTTCAATGCAGACTGTATCAGTGGATAGCTTAAGATTGTGAAAGATTTTCTGCCTTCAAGCTGGCTCATGAGTTTTAGCTTAAAATACAGAACTGAAGAATAAATCCTCAGGCCCATTATAAGTCATTATGGGACACGTTGGTTAATCTAAGTAGTTACCAATTCCAAAGGTTGTGCAAGAGTGGGAAAAAAGTTACCTGAAGAATGGTGGACCATGTACCAAAAAATACCAGGGGCTGAATTTTTAGTAACAGCACATTCAAGTAAATAAAGATTTGGAAAATAAAGGCAGGATTATGAATGTAAAAGAAAGGCGTATCAACTCCGGCGATACAGAAGAAAATAGTGCTAGTTTAAATAAATATATTTTGAAGGCACAAAGCAAAGAGCTTGAGAAGTTTCAGAAGCCACTGACAGCGTGCTGCCCATGCTAACCCGATGCTCCCGGGATCTCGGGGAGGCCCCACGTAAAACTTGTTCTCATCTCTTTCTGGTTCAACTTCATAAAAGCCTATGAGATTTTCTGAACGAAAGACTAGTGAAAAATGACCGTTCCCCATCAGGATCTCTGTCGCCACTCTGAATTCTGGAGGTTTGATTGCACTGGGATAAATACGTATTTTAGTGCCTCCGTTACTTAAGTGCAGGCAGGAACCAAGAGAAAGATGTTTAATAACCGTCCTCAAGATGATAACCAGTTCTTCACAATCCAATCTGGTATTTTACAATGGTGACTGCAATGCCTTCCCTACTGGGCTACTAACAAGTATTAGTAACATTGCTGCCCAATACTGCACTAAGATATCTATAGATATGCTATGCACCTATAGTTTATATATCTAGAGAGAGAGAGTTTATTTACAAAGTTTTCTCTCACAGCTATCACCGGGTTCAAGCAACCCAGTATGAACCGCTACCAAAAACTCTTACGAGTATTTCACAAAGTCTTTCTCTGGCCCAAGGAGCTCTAGAGCACGATTTGGAGCTCCTAACTGAGGCCAGAAAGCAAGGCTGGGGAGGATTGCACTAGATGTTGCCTCCCTGAACACCCTGCTCATGATCTGAGTTTACCCAGAGCCAAACACAGATCTACAACCCAATTTCCTCTTCCTTCAAAATGGGAAAGTGTCAACAGATGGTACCTTGAAAGGTTACTTGAAGGACAGAGGCAACAAAATCAAGTCCCTTAGTTTCAGAGACAACAGCGTTGGTTCCTCCTAGCAGAGCCTAGCAGTTGTGTTTCGTGTACAAACACATGCTGCATTTTTGCAAATGTTTTTAAATTGCTTAGATAATTGGGTTAAATGTGCTTGCTTGACCTGCTCATCACTGTATTATTATTTGGCCACGTAGTTTCTGGTTCCTTTACACTTAAAATGCAGTCACTGCATCTCCTCAGGCATCACAGGTAAAAGCAGAAAGGTCTTTATTTTTTAGGGCACGTTATGCCCATCTGATTTCTTACAGCTTCAGTTTTATTCCCCTCCCTTCAGTCTTTTGTTTTACTGTTATGTTTTGCTTGCTGTGTATGCATTCAAGAGGACTAGTAAACTGTGGCGGCTTTAGACTGCGTTAGTGGCTTGCTGAAGCTGTTATTAAATTTGAAGAAAGAGAATGAAGTTAGTGGTCAAATTATTACCTAGCCATTCATGTAGGAGTTCTCTTTTTTCCCCTGGGAGAGTCAGGCAGCAAGAGAATAATGGAAAAACCTAAGGTTACCTGCAGTTAAATGGTTCAGTAAATCAGTTTCTTGAATAAAAGTGATTGTCTCATATTCATACAGGCAAGTTAGCTGCATCTGATTCAGAGATCAGATTAACTTCCATAAATTTTATATACATATAAGGGCAAGGTTTTTCCCTTTTCTTTTTTTTCCCTCCAGACTGACTGTGGAGCCCTAAGTTTCACCAACCCATAGGAAGCACGAGCCGGAGCTCGGTGTGGTCAAAAGCAACCCCCTCCCTGAATTCCGCCAGCCCAGGCTCGCGGCCCCGGTGCCGAACGCTCCCCGGGGCTCACTGCGGTGGCTTTGGGCCTCTCCTTTCTCTCGTTCGCAGTTGCATCCTCCCTCCCGTGATTTGACGCGGAAGGAAAGGTCGTCATTTCTGACAGAGCCACAAACAGAGAGCATGCGAAACATATCCATTCTATCCGGAATCCGATTTGGCATGTAAATGGCCACATAATAATGAAAAAAGCAATTTTCTCTCCACTTATAATACACTTCCCATTGAACTGAACCTTAAATGTTGCAAAGTAAAAATATAATGAAGGAAAGAAGAAACCAGTCGGCATGTGATTCGGTACTGTGATTCATTCAGTGACAGCTGCATATCATTCAGAAATGAAAGAAAATAATCAAATAAGGTATGCGATTGAAAGTTCTTCAAATATATTGACTGGAGACAGAACATATTTACACGGAAACTTCAGTAAATAATTAAATGCATTTGTGTTTGTAGAACAGCAGACTCGGAGATAAAACTGCTAACACGTGTAGACTACATTCCTTTCAGCTACAAACTTATTTTGGTCTAGAGTCTGTAACGTTTGTTAGCAATTAACATTTGAAAACCACATTTCCTGAAGGTGTCGTGAAGCTTGAGTTTTCCCCTCAAGCACCAACCAAGGCAAGGTCACCGTTAAACCTGTCCTCCAGGGCCTACACCCACCTACAAGTGTGCAGATGGATTTCAACATCCATCCAGTACACTCTAGTTGTAGTGGCTGTAACAGATTTTAAGGAAAATTTATATGA
>VXBH01008967.1:267098-388562 GCA_013400035.1 Rynchops niger | reverse complement strand
CCCCCGGCTCCAACCCAACAGTGTTTTGATTCCTGAGATACTTCTCATGTTCTAACGTGTCACGTTAGAGCAGCAGTTCTACTGCATTGGTAAAATGCAGGGTTAGGGGGTGGCTTTATGTAGTATATTGGGAGAAACAAGTTTATAAAATGCTAATTTAGTCCCTGGGGTTTTTACATGACTTTTATGTAAACATTACAGAAAAAGAAGAAAAAAAATTGAGCGTACACTGACATGAAAAATAGTATTTCACCCTCGTGAAAAAAAAAAGAAGCGCCAAAATACTTTGTGTGATTATCCATTAATTTAAAAAATACACTTAACAAAGCTGTGCATATCTAACATCTGTCATAAACCACAATCGTAAAACGTAAAGGGAGGATGGATGATACAATCAATCCTTTTGCCATATCACAGAGCTCTTTCAGCATTGAAACCAAATCCAGTTTAAGACGAAAATATTGGTCTTAAAGCATTACTAAGCAGTCTGCACTGTTACTCAATCGTACGAAGGATGCTGTTGTAATTCGTATTAACTGTAGCAGAATCCCTGCTCCCCTAGAGATAAACATCATTACAGCGGACATAAACGATGCCTGAAAGCGGGATGTCCCGCTACTGCATGTTCTTCTATAAAGTGTATATATACAAAACACAAATAAAATCTAAGCAATATCATCTGAACATAATTATCCAGGAAAGGCAGTATTTCTGCAAATACTACCATGCAAAACCAAATGGATTTTATTTAAAAAAAAAAAAAAAAAAAGTCAGGCTCAAGAACAAAATCAGAAACACTGACTCTGGTGCCGCGAGACTACGCAGCACTGGGTCACTCCTTGGGCCGCTGAGCGAGCTCAGCCTGGGCTTCTTTCTTTGCACTGAAAGGATGTTTTGAACTCCACCGTGTGGACAAAAGGAGGGATGTTGCAGCCTCAGAAAAGTTCCCCTCTTGCCAAGTTTATCGCTTTTTGAGTAGATCTGCACATGGCTATTTGAGGAAAATCCCAACACGTTCTTGGTATGTGATAAAGCAATTTGCCATAAAATATAAGAGTCTGACCCTGAACTAGAACAAAGTTTAGAGAGCTTTTAAGAAAGGTTTAAAACATTTTGTCAAAGGTATTTCAGTTCAAAGTCCTGTTGTACGTAAACATTCCCAAATCAGAAAAAGACCTTATGCTACTGGAAAAAATAATCCTCCCTGTTTAGTTCCTTGCAACGCTTACTGCAGCACAGGCTGCTCAAAACAGACACAAAATTGATAAAGCAAGTCGCAAAATAGATTAGCACCCCCTCAGCCCTCCCTGGCCCCGGTCCCCAAACCCAAAACAACATCAGTTTGAAACTGCAAAGAAATTTCAGGGGCCAAACCAGAAAACAATGCAGAAGCACCTTTCCAGCTACCTTCTGCTTTCAATTCTAAAAACGTAGAGTAGGAGCAACCCAGTGTGAACTAACGTTACGCTGGGATTACCTCGCTTCTACCCCAGCAAAGAACATGGCATCTTAAAAAAGGTATCGAGATAGCCCATACAACAAAATACCCGTTTTCTCACGTGAGAAAAATTAAAGTGGGCTTTTAGCAAAATATAAAATAACGCAACAAGATCATTACCAAAGTTAGCTGCAAATCAATTCAAAGTGTTCAAACACATTTTAAAAGACCTTTAGATTTGAGCCTATAAAAAGAAAAAAAGGCATCTGTAGGAAACATAGATGAAAAAATAAACTTCTCCAAATATAAAAAGTGTTCTGCTTTCTGATAAGTTCAAGTAAATTAACATACAGCAATTTCATCCGGCAAATAACAGATGCTCGGTTTCAGCTAGCTAAAAGCCCCAAAATATACACATACCACTAACGCGGCGCAATAGCCTATGTACAGCCTTCCAGGACAGGGGCTGCTTGGAAACCTCTCAGTCATACGGATACCCTTCACAAGACAGCACCCTTTTCGGTATTATCACAGAAAATGAAGTTTAAAATTAACTTAGGAAGTAAAAAAATATTTAGATTTTTACAGATATTGGAATTACTAAAGACGTAAAAAGAGATCAATGAAAAAAAAAAACAAAAAAAAAACCCCAAAAACCCAATGTTCATGCAAGATACCTGACCAGCAGTTCATTTGGGTGAATGGAAAACAGTATGCGGGGCTCGTTCCTCCGCTGGTGTATATACACCGATATATACGTTGGTGGAAGACCCCTGGCTTTACTGGCTGGGCTGGCAGACCTGTGGCCTGGAGAGCAGCAGCAGGTGCCTCGGGGACAGCCAAGCACTCAGTTTCAAGCCACCTCACCAGTTCCCAGCGCTCACACAGCTTCTGGGGACCAGATCTGGAAAGGTGACCAACGCCGCCGAGCAAACCAAGACGCGCTCCATGGGCACCGGAGGTCTGGAACGGGAGCAGCGTGTTTTGAGCTAAGCATAGCCCTGACCATGTGTTCTAAATGCACCTTCACCTCGGCAGGACAGGTGCCCACCGTTCCCAGAGTGGAGGACGTGCTGGCCTAGAGAAGGGGCGGTCACTGCCTTCAAGGGACAGTGACACCGGCAAAAGAGGGATGAGGACTGTGAGCTTTGAACCCTCCATCTCCATCCTCACGAGGGACAGGCAAAGCACCCTGACCCCCGCAAGGGGTCCCCAGCTGCTGGGCACATTAGAGCTCACAGATTCCCTTCAGGGGATGGTATCGTGGTAGGCCATAGCTTTCTGCTATCCTCCTCCATTCTGCCCTCTCCTGTCCCGGGCGCTTACTCTCAGCCTTTGATTTCCGAGTTTACTTAATCATCGCTTTTGTGCCAAGCGCCTTCTTCCCTCAAAACGCCTCACTGATTAGCACATTAAGTGGCACTCCGAGGCTGCTCTTAGAGGTTGCTTTCTCTCTCAGAAAGCGTGGCTAAGCCTTGCCTGTGCTCCTCAGCTCCCCGGGTTAACTCTGCTGCCTCTTGTCTGGGTACAAGCACTAGGAACTCTATTCGGAACAAACGCCAATGTATTTTGTTTTTTGAAAAGACTCCCACCGTTCATTCCTTACTGCTTTTAAGCAACACCCAGAAGTCAGCCAGATTAATCTCTTACAACAGCTTCTCTGGAACCCAGCACTTCCAATTTGGGAATGCGCCCCTGGCGGCTCAGTACTGCCCAAGCACGGAGATCACCAAAACCACTTACCAGCCTGAAGTGGGAGACAACCACTGACTTCCTAATGGTGGGGCAAGAGCCCTCACTGCTGCTTTTGAACTATGGGTTTATTTTGAGGTTGTGGGTTATTATAACTGTCCACGTTTTCCCAGTAGCACCTTCACTTTCTATTGCACTGTAGCAAATTCCTTAGGGCTAACCTAAGATCTTCTGCTTCCTAATAATCAGGAGTGAAACTTCAGCCAGTCCTCCTCCCTGTTTTTCAGACTCAGCCTCTGTACAATTGATTTTCTCCATCTTTTCTTTTGCTCGACCCTTTGAGGTCTATAGCTGCTTTTCCTTTATTGACAGCATCAGGTCCTGTAGGATTCACTCAATGCCTGCAAACTGCATGCAGTTGTGCTGTCTGCAGTAGACCTTTCCAAGGAGGGTTTCGTAATTTTTCCAAATTTCTCTTGAGCTCATTTTTTTGCAAGCAGTTATTAGGACCTGTGAGTTTTGCGCTCTAACGTTTCCACGTTCTTCTCAAGTTTATTTTGGCACACAATTGTTGCAGGAGGAAAAGGACAACTGTGCCGTCTGTAAGGCCAGTGGCTTGCAAAGTTCTTTCTTTGACTGTCTCACTGTGTACCCACCACCTCTGCTCCAAAGCAAGAGGTCGCCTCTGCTGTAAGCAGACATAATGGCAGAGTAGCTTGGTTATAGGCAGTGATTACTAAGTCCACGTAACAGTTAGAAGACGTGCCAGTTCTCAGCTACGAACACCACCGCCAGCCCCTAAAAGTTTAATATCCAGAGTCTACGTAACCATGACTAAATGAACATACAAGCCCTCAGCTGGGACAACATCCGGTCAGGAGAGACGTTTCTCGGGGCTACACATGGTGAATTTTCAGTCAGCCCGAAGCTAAACGTTGCATGGCGTTAGAGAGATCATGAACACATCTTTGTTTCCTTCTTCAACATCTAGGAAGTGACTGAAACGGTGGGTAGCGTTCGTGGGGCATGACACAGACCCGGTTCAGAAGCATGTGCTGGATCCTCCTCAAGGGACAAAAACGTTTAGACTAGACAGAGTTCCCAGTGCTCCAGGCTCAGGTCCTGCATTCGCCACAAATGGGTATGCTTTGAAACTTCAGAAATGCACTTTCTCCACTTAAACTTCAACACCAGCAAGAAAAATAAAGCCAGCTGACATACCGAGGCATACATACAGTCTCAAGTTATAATAAAATATTTTTTGTTCAAAGAAAGAAGCTTATGAACATTATTTGGGCCTATTTTCTCCTCTAAGCAAAATAAATATGAGAAACATAACACATGGAATGCACTCTGGGAAATATATATCATCATTTCATAATTATGACACTGCAAATAACATAGAAAAAGGCTCAATTCTGTGCCTTATAAATTATCTATATGCCAGGCAGTGTCAAGGGGGGAAAAAAATGCACCAAGTATTTCAAAGATTAAATTAACTTATTGAGAGGAGTGAAAAGTGACTGTGAACCCAAGTGTCTACGGGAGAGGGTTTTTATTTCCTGCTGGTGCGTGACCGAGTCTGTGATATATGGTAATAGCAATCTGCCGGATTGCATCTTCCGTTGGGTCCAGGTGGTCCCTGCGGTCCGGGTGAGCCTGGTGTCCCTGGTGGGCCCGGCAGGCCAGCAGCTGGTAAAACAAAGCTACAATTAGCAGAGTCCTCGCCAGAGCGCGTGCAGTGCCCCGCGTTCCATCACCGAGAGTCGGCTGCGCGCCAGCTCCTCCGCGAGAAGGCAGGTGGGTCTGACCTCACGCTACTACCAAGCTCGTGAGAAGCAGGAGAAAGGCCCGTTAGTTCATAAATAACAACATCAGAAAGAAATCTGGAGACTTGTACCTGCAGGGCCGGGTGGTCCAGGGTTACCGGGCAGTCCAATTCCAGGCTCGCCTCTTTCTCCTTTCTGTCCTCTATAACCTATACAGAATAAAGATATGAAAATAAGAGTGTCCTCTTATTATAAACAGCCATCTTCTGTATATCTTAGCGACACAAAAGTATCAAGACAAATGTAATTGGGAAAGCACATGCTCACTTCTTTGTTTTGAGACAGCTCTTCTATTTATATGTTACTTCTGGAAAAATACGAGGATTTCTAGCAGTAATCGTTGCATCCTCTCCCAGAGGACTCTCACTCTTTGCTAGCTGGACCTTTCCCTGAGATTTTAAGTTACCTTCCTGAAGTTCCTCTAATAAAGAACCAAAGGCGTATTCCTGTTCCAGTGTTACCTGTTCGATGAAGTGATGCAAAGCACCAACCCGAAGGCCATCTGGAGTCTGACCAGCCCTTCTCTGATAGCCCACCAACTGAGTGAGACTTCAGCCTCTCCACTCTACATAAATCTTCATGTCTGCACTTTTTTAGACTGTAAACTGGAAGTTGTGTGCTCAGGTACTCCCCTATGTGTGAGAGAAGACCCACTCCTGCTCCAGAGCTACAGAGCTGCCCTCATGTGGCTTGAGGCATCTTTAAAGCTTGTACTTTAGAGCTTGCATGGCTTCTAGTGTGCGAAACCAACTTTGACCCAAGTGCCTGCGTATTGTTCACAAGGTGTGATTACTCGTTATACTTTGAATATTTGTATCCGTTTTTTTCACAGGGTGTAGTTTTTTATGTATCTAAATAGCTTCTGTCTTCTCAAGTGCCGCAACTCATGCCCAACCTGTTTCTTTTTCCTTAAACTCTTCATAAAAAAAAATTATTAGTTGGAAACACTCTGGCTGTTCTAGAGCAGAGGATTTGTGGGCATCAGTATAATGTTTTGTTTGATATTTCAAGTTAAAAATCCATCTAAAAATGTCGGCTCTTCTGTTTAGACCACGTAATCTGTGTAGAACAGGGGATTAAGACATTTTTAAAGGAACAAGTGTGACACCTGCCACAACCCCTTGCTTTAAAAGGGATTATAAGGAAATCCTTTTCCCTCCCCAAACCTCAGATGTTGGCACGTAAGGTGACATATGTTGAAGATTAATTTGCCAACTTCTGATCAGATTTGGAATTAAATTTGTTCTGCTTCAGGGACCAGCATATTTCCAGCGTCACGTACGCCATACAATAAACTCCCTCTTGTGAAGAGCTATCATTTAGTCTGAATTAAAAGAGAAGTCAGCATAGTGGTATCAATCCCCCTGATGCCTCAGGAAGATTAGTGGGCACTGACAGATGGACGGCAAAGGTTGTCTTGTCAGTGTACTGTGGTCTATGGTATCACTGGTACTTTACAGGACAACTGTGAGTGCTGTGGGTACCAATTCAGGGTTGTTACAACAGAAACAATGCAGTTGGAATGGTACACACAGTATTCAAGCGTTGCGTTAAACACAGGCTCATTATACGCTTTGGTGGAAAGTCTGTTGCAATCGTTCGAGGTTTCAAACACAGCGTCAATTATCTTACTCTTCTCTCAGCACCCCAACAAGGAAATTACAGTGAGGCAAAACCATCAGAAAATGCATGCGAGTGACGTGCATAACGTAACAAAAGGAAAACAACTGTTTAAGAGCTCACAGAGAAACAAACAATATTAACCATGCATTCTGATCACTCAGTTGTGTTAAGCAGAATTGTACAAGGCATATACACACACAAGCTATAAAAACCCAGAAAAGGGAATATGCAGGTGTTTCTATTCAATTATGAATCTTGATTTTGCTCTTTAATGACCATGGTAGTATCTATAACTAAATCAAGTTGGTTAGCTCTGTAAATCTTGTGTAACTACTGTTTGAGAAGCTCAATCACGCAACCACAGGATCTATTACATTTCCTATTTATTTTATATATATATCTCTACGTTTCTTAATTTACAATAGATAGTTACGGTACATTTTTCACTACAAACCCAGTTAATTGTAATTTTACAAAGTAGTGCTGCCACTAATCATTTGTATTGCATTTCTTTAGTTACGGGGAAAAGAGAGAAATCACATTTACGATATATCACATTTACAAGCTCCATGACAGCCATTACTGTAGGTAACCAAGACAATATAGT
The DNA here is from genome assembly GCA_013400035.1 of Rynchops niger. Classification (NCBI taxonomy): domain Eukaryota; kingdom Metazoa; phylum Chordata; class Aves; order Charadriiformes; family Laridae; genus Rynchops; species Rynchops niger. Next base: position 381,373 of record VXBH01008967.1, on the reverse strand, counting down.
TGAAAAGGGACCGAGATCAACTGAAAGATTCTGTAAACATCACTGGAATCCAAGACAATAAGGAAAAAACCCCACAACAGCACAAAGAGCAGCCCGCCAATGCAAACGTATGATCCAGGGTAGTGTAAAGCATTACTGGCTGTGTCTGAATACACGTGCAAAGGTGTAATTTGTACACATCTGCAGGTACATTCTGTTGACCCTGTTGATCTGAAAAGATACGCAGGTATCTTTTCTAAAAATAAGGCTTTATTTAATAGGGTGTAAGCATACTAGTCAACAGGCCTATATGTAAACAATTGGAACAATGTAACGTGTAATTCTAGCAGGAAAATATTTGATTTTTAATGAGGTATATTTTGCTCAGAAGTAGGACCATGATTACACTTCTAGAGGATAACATCACCTTCTCTCTGAGCTTAAAGTGACAAACCTACACACAAAGGAAAATGTTACCATACACTTTAATCAGGTTTTGATTTATTGTTTTTTTAACATAAGGCACATATAAGATGCTGTCCATGTTTACTGGTAGAATTACAATTCCAGTAAGAGGTACCTGCTTTGTTCAAAAGGCAACTGCTTTTAGCAAAGCCTTTCACTAGGGTTCCAGAAGTTTTGTTGTGACTCCTGCAACCCAGAAGTTGTGGTATGTAAACATGTACCCGACGTGGGTAGTACGGTAAAGACTTGGTAGCAGTATGTAGCAAGTACGTGTTCAAATGGATAAGCTTTCTTCTGCTCATAGATGAGTGGTGACAGCTAAAACACAGCTCTTGGTTTGGTGCTCTCCACAAACATCACGGTCAGAAGCATCGCTACCGCAACACCCTCAGCCCTACTTGGAAATGGCACAAGTTCATGCCTAGGAACTCGGAGGTAAAAAGTTCTCTCATTTAAACAGCTCCAAAAGGTATTCCACCTATGTCACGGAGACCCTCTTACATCCACATGGACAATGCAGTACCTGAAACTAGCATGTCAGGCATCTAGAGAAATCTGAGGTTCTTTAACACAAATATGAAGCAAACACATTACCACGACAGGGAACAATGAGACCAAACACACTGTGTTTTACTGTGCAAATACTCTCGATTCTTCAAAACAAACAACTGCAAAGCAACAGGAAGGGCGCTAAGAGAAAAGTACAGTTTGCAGGAGGTAACGCTGGAAACCAGTGCGGTTATTTCAGTAGAGTCACTGTGTCTGGACAACATCCATTACAATGGTTTCCTGATGTCAGCCAAGGTTTCTAGATGCTCCCACCATGCAAATTAATAGTTATAATAAGAGATATACATTTTTCAACACAGATCAGCAATAAAAATAAGGAATTTTGACTATTTATCACATGGTATTTTTCTATCCTGAGCTGTGATGTTTGATTCCTCCAGGCTACCATGAGCTATGAGTACCTAAAACTTCCTTATTTTAACAGAAACAGTGAAATTTAACTAAGATGAAACCTTCTTTTGTCTATTGAGAAAAAAATCAATGGTCATATTAATGTAAAGGATAATATCCCAAGGCGAACTTTTCCTAATGTCCAAAATTCAGTTTCTATTATATTTTTAAAAATCCAATTAAGTCAGTGGAGCTAATTGAGCTAGATCCTCTGCTACACGACAAGCTGGCTATTTGCAAATGGATGACATTGCTATAACTTGTCTACAAAGTCTTGAAATAAATTTCCTGTTTCTCTACAAGACATTAGCGTCCTTTAACACATAGAGAGTAAACAAGATCCTCTGCTGTGCCTTAAGCAGATGCTGTACACCTCACTGGTAACACTGCCTCAGAGTTTCAGCTTGCTGATGCATATGCCATAGGTTATTTTTTAAATTAAGAAATATGCGTATATTAAAAAATATCTTCCAATCACCATTATATGAAGTCTGTTTAAATGCCAATTGCATATGTCACCATTTATGTTGCAACTCGTGCTTTCTGTGTGCATGCTATATTTTTACTAAAACTACTATATAAAATCAAAATTATTTGTATATGGGAAGTACCTGAGTATGAACCTTGCTGAAGGCCATCAGATAACATTCTGGATTTTGTTGAGTGACTCTGCTCCCAAGAGTCTAATAATTCCTTAAATACACTTTTTGGAGACCACGCCTAGACTTCCAAGACTTAGTGTCTATGTTTTCTGTCTCTGGGACTAACCCGTACCTGTTGGTTTGCTGTGCAGCAGGATGCTCTGGTGGAATCTGGCCAGGCCAGGCCAGTTCCTGAGGGAACTGACTCCACACTTGGGGTGTACAGAGGGACCCCTGCAAAGCTGCGAGTTAAATACCTCCTCGGACACACAGTGGCACCTGCCCTTCCTGCTGGTTGGCTCTAGCAGGCTCTCTGCTCAACGTGCAGCATCACAAACTGTTCTTGAGATGCTCGTAGAGGTCCTGTTAATTGCTTTCCAAAAGTATCTGCTTTTTTTCACTGGCTGTATAGGACAAGTGACTAACTCACGCTGCCAGCCCAGGTATGTATTACTGCACACAGCAAAACCTGATCAAAACCCTGGAGCTGGCAATCTGGGCTACAACCAAGTAAATATAATAAGGAATATCTGTCAGTCCATACCAAATGCGTATTATGACTTTGGGAGATGTGCACACAGCATGCTACCTTGATGGTCTGAGCCACACATGCACGTAACATGCTTCTCCAAGAGGTCTTGTCCGCTATGGCTTTTATGGCTGAAAATCAGCTGGAATATGGAAGGATACTTTTCAATCTGCTCAGAGATTTGAATTTCTTTTTACTGTCGGAAAAAAACAACAACACGCACAGGCACAACTGGGAAAGGCATTTGCAAGTGTACTTCTCTTACTCAGAGTGTAAAAAGAAGGCAAGACAAATTTTTGGCTTTCTTTCCTTGAAAGTATAATTTTATATACGTTTTGATGTATGAGAGAAGTAAATGCTTCTCACTTAGCTTAACTTTTACTAATCAAAAAAGAGTATGGAGCATATCAGTAAAATAAATGGAAGTGCTGTGTACATGGGGCACTACTTTTACTTAAGCGTAAGGCATGAAAAAGCAGCTTTATTTTTTTTTTTTTTTTCTCAAGCATAGCTATCATCTTCACTCTAGATGCTCTCTAGCTGGAAATGAAGCCTAGTACAACGTTCCGCATCCCAGAAGCATCTGAGACTAACCACCGCATACATCATCATTGAAGTTGACTGTTTACAGTGATCTGAATATTTAGGTAATGATGAAGTCAGTGTTGTAAGATTCTAAGCCTTTTATTGCTTTCCTTGATCCTTTATTCTTGTTCTTCTCATTCTGAGCTCATCACATTTTTCAAGCTTCTGTCAGGGCTTTGCGCTTATCAATGTTAGTAAGTCTTTATTCTTCTGATAGCTTTAGGATCCACACATCTTCAGCTTTGCTCTCATGTTCTTCATTCCATTCTGACTTGCTCTGACTCCAGAGCAGACCAAACTAACAAAAGATAATAAAGAACTACCTACAGATAAACTGCAAATTACATATTACCCACAAAATATTATTCATTGATAAATTCTTTCTTTCTTTTATTCTGTTCTCCTCTTCCTTTTATTCTCTGATGGGCTGACTCTACAGTAGAGCCCAGCTACAATGAACCTGGATCCCTTGAAGCTAATTTTGCAGTAAAAGACAGTTCAGTGGAAAGAGAGCTCTCTACTCTCCGAATGCATTGCAATGTACAAATTACCGTTTGGGTTATAGTGAAAAGCTGATTACTCTGAAACTGATTTGTAAAAATAGATTACTTCACTGTAAGAAGGATTCATGTGGTAATATTTCGGTTTTCACTGCTTCTTAAAGAACAATATTTGCCTTCAGTTTTTTCTCCCTTGTGTTGTCTCAGGATCAGAGCTGAGAGCACTCAAACTTGGAGATCAAATTTTGTTACTTAAATTACACGGTCTCTCAATATGGAACAGGACCTAAATAGTTACATCAGAGTGCTGGCATTGGTTTTCCACCTTGTTAAACTATTTTAGAGAAAAAAACAACTGCTACAGTAGCTTAGATATCTGTCAGGTTTAGATTTCTGTCAGTAATTAACTTTATCATTTATTAGAATAAAATGCACCGATTAGGAGTTTTTAATCAGTAAAATCCACACATTTACTATGGGTTAATATTTAGATCTAGTCTGGAGAAACATAAGTACAGTTTTAAAAGTTAATCATTAGGAAGCTAGATAGGTAATCCTGCCTTATTTAACAATCATTAGCAAGTGTATAAATATTTCAAGATACAATTAATGTGAACATTTTTTGGAATTCCTACCTTGAATTCCACGTTCTCCCGGTGGCCCTGGCAAACCATCGTTTCCCGGTGGCCCGGGTAACCCATCTTTTCCTGGGGGCCCTGGTTTCCCATGAGCTTGGGAGGCAAGCATCGCAGCAGGCAGCTTCAGCTGGGATACAAACTGAGCCATCCTTTCTTCATTAACAAAAGGCACAAGAAAAAGTGGGTTAGAAATCTGCTAGCAAAGTACGGGAAAATAAATAAATCCCAAAGCTCCAGCTAAAGTTTCTGGAAGTAAGATGTTTGATCCTTCTAAATATCAAGTTATTAAATGCTCCCAACAAGTACTGAGCTCTTCAGTTCCAACTCCAACTTCAGTTCCAACTTAGACTCATGTCTAAGTCTTTACCCTTTGAAATAATCTGAATGAATTTGTACTACAGTTTCTATTACAACTCTCTTTTTACCAACGTTTCAGTATTTCAAATGACTTCTGATTCCTGTTCATGGAAATACTTAAAATACATGAACACAGAACAATTAGTACTTAGCACTATGAAGGGCTACTTTCTATGTTTGTAACTCATCTTAAGTTGCAAAGTAGAGCTTAAATACTGCAAATGGTTCTTGGAATGTGCTGAAATGCTGAAAACAGTTGCGAAAAAACCTGTAAGTGCTCAGCAAACATTACTAATTGCAGAGATTTCAGCATGAACTGTTCATGCTGGTAGAACAAAGTGCACTTGGTAACATTTCAATGTTCCTTAGAGATAGAAAAAATAGGTCCTAACCTTGAATCTGTCTCACTGATACCGGATTAAAAACCTAACTAAGCATTCCACAATTTAGCTGGTATTTACTGTGATGGAGTTTTTAAGATTTAAGGAAAAAAACTAGAGTAAAGAGAAGAGTGAGCATCAAACAAAAAATAAGCAAGGTGATAGAAAAATAGGCAAAGTGAAACAAAGCCAAAAATAGAAGATTCGTGGGAACACTAGTGAGGCACAGAAAATGGAATAGCTGTAATATTGAAAACCAATATTCCGTGTAAGCAGGACACCTTTTAATTCTTTCTTTTTATGAATATACTAAACACTTGTTACCATTCCATTTGAATGGGAAAAGGAGGTAACTGCAGCCAACAAACTGCTCCTGAAATACATAGTAGGTTGGAGCCCTCAGCACTCCATCAGTCTGGGGAAGGGTAAAAATACACAAAATGACAGCCTTGTTACAAAGTGAAAAAATGCCTGAAGAGTTTAAAGTCTCAAACTTTATATGGTTTCTTTTATCCCTAAAAGTTAAAAAGTTTTGTATATACAAATATTAATGGCAAAATAGCTAAGCATATTGCAGACATAAAAGAAGCCATTGTTAAGAGGTGTTCTAGCAGAAGCTTGTTTCAGACACCTACCTGAGTCACAGCTTTTCAACCCTGACTAAGAAAACGCTGAGGAAGAAAAATATTTCCTTTTCAGAGTAATGACACACCTAAGAAAACTTACATAGTACAAAGGCCTTGGCTGAATCTGGTACTTGACTAAAACTGTGCCAGAAGTTGGTGGTCTGCAAGGGAACTTTGGAGCTCAGCGGGGTGGTCTGCTGAACATGCAGAGCAGTTCAGACCTGCACAACTAAAAGCTGTCAACCCGTTGTCTTATTTAGATAGTCATCCACTAAGCGGCCAAAATAATTAGATATTTCTATTGTTTCCACTTAAATAAATCTTCGATGCCTTACCATACATTGTAGTTAATACAATACATGATACATACATGTATCATATATTATTGCAGATACACATGTATCTACAAGGATACACCAAAATGTTTGCTATTATGATTTGAAGCAAGCTACCTTTTAATGATAATCTTTTACATAAGGAAGTACTCTGTTCAACAGATATTTTACTGTATAATTGTTTGAACGCAACTACGTTAAGTAGACTTAAACAACAGTTACACATAGCTACTAAGTCCAGCTATATCGGACTAAGCCGTCCAATATAAGTTAGATGACACATAAGGAAAAGTATATAAAGGCTATAGGGATCTAAAACATTTAGAACAGATTTACATTTAGTTGTATAATACTTCATTTTCTTACCTTCAAAAACCTTAAGAACCTCTTGTTTGATATATCTTTTTATTTCTTCAAGTGAAACTGGATCAGCCTGATGAGGAAACAAAAAGGTGATGCATATCAGAAGAAACGTACAGAGGACAATTTATGGTGCCAAAAATGATGTGGAGACAAAACAAGGTATGCACAACTCATAGGAAGCATTCAATTTGTCTTTTAAAATACTGGTTTCTCTCGCATTGATTTCTCTTTCTCATTTGCAAACGTTTACACTTTAGCTCCTAAGATTATAAAAAACTTGAAAATTGACATTATTGAGTAGCCATATAGATTTGCAGAAGAAAAATAAACAAGTAATTAGTTTATCGACCCACAGCAGATGCTTAAAAAATAAAAAAAAAGTAACTGCTTGATCACCTGGGTATATTTTTTCCACGTCTGTTAACTGAACACTGAAATGATCTCTTATCTTAGTTTTTTTTATATGGTATTGCTTGGTTGAATTTCCACTGCTCAGCACATGCTACCTTCATGTTTTCTGACTTCACAAGCAACCAAGGAAAACTTGAATTTTCTTACCGGAAACCCTGGGGGTCCTGGTGAACCTGGGGGACCCTGATGACCTGGTGATCCTGGATAGCCTCTGTCTCCTGGTGGCCCAACAGGACCCATATCCCCCTTTTCTCCTGATGGGCCAGGTTTCCCTCGTTCGCCCTGTGGACCTTTGTCCCCTGGAATACCCTGATCTCCCTGCGTAAAATAAAAGCAGAAAGAAAACCATTGCACACAGTGTAACAAACTAGGAAAAGTCACACAAGAATGCTAAAGAGAAACTTCTTCCCTGTCCAGAAATAGATTTTATGAGTCATGCAGAGAAGCTGATTTTACAGGCTAACCCTTGCCTCTGAAAACCCAACAAGTAAGGTTTTTTTCTCTTACGCTTTTACTGTTGAAGTCAATGACAAAAAAATAGCTTGACTCTGTAGCCCACTTTTCAAGTACAGAACTTGGGCGCAGAAAGTTTATAGCCCTTATACAAGGATCTAGAAATACGGCATAGGTAGAATTTAGGTGCTCAAATTCCCCTGGGCACAAGGCATCAGGCTTTTTTTTTTGTGTAACATTCCCTAGAAGCCTAATATTTTATTTCTGCATGTACACAAAATTTCGGTTAATCAAAGAAACAACAAGTACACAAATCCATTTATAAGTGAATTCCTTGCAAACAACATAATTTAAAGGCCAGCAGTGTTCTGGTCAGCAACAGTTTCCATCATGGGCCGAGATGGCATTTAAATTTGTTTTCTTTGTGAGCATTTAAATATTTCAGAAGGACTTAATGTATTAATGTACTAGCTATTAGTTCACTGAACTATAGCTGTGGAGCAGAGTGCAGTTAGTCACACGTTCAGATTGTTAACGAACAGCTGGCAGTTCTTAAGGGTCACTGACTGCCCTTGCTGCATCACTTAAGCTAATATTACTTCCACCATAAGCAGCAAACAGCACCAAGAATTGACAACATCATGACTAGATAAATCCAGAGTCTACATTTATGAGGGGTGAATTAATGGAATTAATTACATTCTTAATCTACAGCAAGGGCTGGTAAACTGTATTCAGATCTGGAACATCATTGACTGATAAACCAATAAAAGTGTAGTTACATTCTTAAGTCATATTTACATGATGTGTAAAGATTGAAAAAGAAAGAAAGAAAGGTAAGGATGCAAGTAGGAGGTTGTGTAACATTTTTGTCACCTAGCTGTCCTCCAATCAGTATGATTTCCAGTGAGTTAGAGGTTATTACTGACTATAATTTAGCTTTACCACAAAGACCATTGTAACTTGTGATGTTTCATTGCATTAGCTGAAATCATAATGCATTCCCAATTGGAGCTTAAATTGCCTTCAGTATTGTGCAGAGCTTCTGAACTCTGGAAGTCTCCCATAAGAAAAAACCCCAAATGTCAAAATCTGAGAGCTCATCATCTCAGACCTGTAACTTTAACATCTGTGGTGGGTTGACCTTGGCTGCCTGCCAGGTACCCACCCAGCCGCTCGGTCGCTCCCCCTCCTCAACAAGACAAGGGCAGAAAATGAGATTAAAAGCTTGTGAGTGAAGATAAGGACAGGGAGATCACTCACCAACTACCGTCAGGGGAAAACAGACTGAACTTGTGAAAGACTAATTTAATTTATTGCAAATTAATAACAGAGCAGGATAGTGAGACCTCCCCCTCAACCCACCCCCTTTCTTCCCAGGCTCAACTTTACTCCTCACTCTTGTACCTCCTCCCCGCGAGCAGTGCAGGGGGATAGGGAATGGAGGTTGCACCTAGTCCTTAAACACTTCATCTTTGCTGCTCATTCCCTCTCACATTCTTCTGTGGCTCCAGCATGGGGTCCTTCCCATGTGATACAGTCCTTCATGAACTGCTCCACTGTGGGTTCTTCCCATGGGCTTCAGTTCTTCAAGAATTGACTGCTCCAGTGTGGGTCCCCATGGGACACAATACCTGCCTTAAAACCTGCTCCTGTGAGGGCTCCTCTCCACGGGCTGCAGGTCCTGCTAGGAGCCTGCTCCACTGTGGGCTCTCAATGGGCTGCAGCTTCCTTCAGGGCACACCCACCTGCTCTAGCATGGGGTCCTCTACAAGCTGCAGGATGGATATCTGCTCCACTGTTAACCCTCCTTGGACTGCAGGGGTACAGCCTGCTTTGCCATGATCTTCTCCAGATGCTGGAGGGGAATCCCTGCTCTGCGCCTGGAGCACCTCCTCCAGTCCTTCTTCACCAACCTTGCTGTCTGCATAGTTGTTTTCTCACTCCTCTCTCCCAGCTGCTGTGCAGCATTTTTTACCCTTTCTATCACACAGGCAGTACCAACATCACTCATGGGCTCAGCTTTGGCCAGCAGTAGGTCCACCTTGGACCCGGCTGAAATTGTCTGTGTCCGACATGGGGGCAGCTCCTGGTATCTTCTCACAGAGGCCACCCCTACAGCCCCCCTGTTACCAGCACCTTGCCATGTAAACCCAATACAACCTGCCAAACTGCTGACATGATCACATAGTCAGGGAAGTCAGCGTGACATGGAAATAACCTCCGTGTGATTACATTTATTGTGTTTCTCTTAAAAGATCTGTCCTGCAAATACAGTAGACTCCTGATTTCCTGTTTTAGTTTCTGGGCATTAATACTTCGGGCAAAACTCTAAATAAGCAGCATATGAATGATTTCCGACAAATACACGGCTAGTTTAGTTATTCAGTAGAAGAAAAAACAAGATATGATGAGATACTCGAAAGACACCTGTAACCCTTGTCAAATACTCAAATTTTCAACAGTCGATGGGGGAAGGAAAGGCACCGTGTGTGCACTGGGGGAAGGGAAAGAGTAATGTTCTGATGGAAGAGGTGTACCTTTTCAGATTTCTATAAATTTTAAGATTTAAAGGAAAAATCATTCTGTCCTGCACATAGCTATCGTATCAGGATGTCTATTGCAATACCTTGAGAAATTAAGGGCAGAGGAAAGATTCTGGCAAAGGAAAAACAAGAAAGGAAAAATGAAAAAAGCAGAACTTTTGTAGTCTGCATGGAAGAGGCTCTTTCCCAGCGTTAACAAAGCTTTCTCATTGAACCTCCATCACTCATAGCAACCTGAAACACTATAAAATTGAAGAACACCTCCTGTTCTACCATGTGTTACTGCAAAACCTGAAAGAGATATAGCCTTTAATATCGTTTTTCATTTACTCACTTTTTTGGAGATTGAAGGGTAGGGAGCCACTGAACACACTATTTTGTCTGATATTGCTTTCAAATGAGACCTCACATACATGCATGCACCCACATATATAAAAAAAGCTGTACTTACAAGAAGCCTTCATTAAAAACACATTTAAGGCATAAATACGCGTATATGATTTCTCAGGTTTGTAACCCTGCAGAGTAAGTGTGGACAGCTATTCTACTAGAAATAAAGAAAAGGGCAGGGTTCTCTATGGAATATTCTAAGCACCATGGTGCTATGGCAGTGTGAAGCTGACCCTGGAACTGCTTTTCTTCTAAATTATTCCCATTCGACAGGCTGTCAATGTGCAGGAGGCAGATCAAATACTACAGCCACTTTTCAAACAAGCATTTTTTAACTGCCTTCAGTGTCTTCTTTGTGTTTGGAAGAAGCGCCTTGTAAAAATTCATAAAAATAGGTCGTACCTTCCTCCAGATTCCTCTTTCAATTTATGGATTGTATAAAAACCAGAGTAGGACATTTATGTTTTGTGATCTCTGCCTGCTGTGCTGATTTATTCAGTCCTCCGCCTTTCTAGTGTTCTCCTCTGTCTTGCATTTAATCTTGTACTAAATTATGTGCAGAAGGAGCAATTGTTTTGCCTGTGTTTCTACACGCTCTTGTCCAGTGGGCTCCCAGTCTGTGACCAAGGTACGCAAGTAATAGCAATAAATGAGCCAGCCGCCAGTACTTTAATCTGTTGTTGAAATGACTTGAAAAGAGTATTTCTGATTGGTATAAACCACATGTCTTCAATTGGTTTGTCATCAGTTTATACAGCAGAAACAGTAGTGTTTTTTACTCAAAGGATGCATAAGATTATTTCAGCCCAGGTGACCTCTTCCTTCTTAAAAATGGATTCTACAAGGATATACTTATATCAGACATGAAAACCTCAAGAGTTTTGTTCTGCCCTTCCGATTTTGATGCTTCTCTTAACTGCAACAGCTGCTCTCGAACTGAAGGAGTACGCTGTGTAGCAATAATAATAAAGGCTGCGAGAAAAGCTTGACTTTGTGTTATTTTCAGTAATCATTGCAATCTCTCTCACAGATGCAGGGCTGTAATACCTGATCCAGAGAAAAAAAAAAACCCACAAACCCAACTTCAGCTCCCCCACTGATCTCTTATCTGAGATGCAGACTTCTGCTGTGTATTCCATTGTTATTTCTTAGGCAGATCTTCCCTCGTTATCAACAAACCTTTTCTTTTCCTGTAGAACTGTAAGGAACAACTGACAGTTTTCTGAAAACTGTATTCAGATACTGCATTGGGTGTATTTATAAGTTTCCTGTTTTAAAAGTTTGTGAGTGATTTCGATTATCACTTGAGACAAAAATACTTTTGGAAGTTATTTTTTAACATGTATCTACAAATTTCTTTATGTGCATGTACTTACACTTTTTTTTTTGTTTTTTTTAACCTTGTACAGAGAGACCTAGATCGTGACATGTTTGCCAGTGATTCCAGAAGCAAGAGCGGATTCAGGCATCCGTGACCTCTCAGAGAACAAGCATATATCCTTATTTACATCTATAGCTACACATACATGTGTGTATGTACGTCACCAATGAGATTGCAATGAATGCACTCCCTTCTTTTACCCTAAAACCTCCCAGATTACACTCTGCTGAAGAGACCTAAGGCTCTCTGTCTCTCACAGGCTTTTTCAACATTTTCCTCCCTGCTAAAAGGTACAGACTGGGGTAAATGAACCTCAACTCCACAGCATAACGCATGGTTCAGCTCTACTTAAGTAATTTCTCTGGTGCTGCATAGTCTGGCCAGTTGCAAACAGCGTTGCCAAAACCTGGTAAACTCTTTCAAGGATGTAGCTTTAGGTGGGACCAGTATGTTTCAAGGTCATGCACTTACAGGTCCAGCCTCTTCCTCTGGTTGTATGCACACAGGGAATTCCAACAGGTTGTCACTAAGAAGGTCAAGGCTGATGTAACGCAGTACACAGTAGGTGGTACAATAAGAAAGTTCTTACATATTATTTGTGCCCTTAAAGGCAAGAACAGAACATTGCAAACTGTTAATTCCTGTAAGGGACGATTATTATAATAATGGTGAAAACCTCACATCTCCCCAGTGTAATAAAGCAGCATTTCCTTCTCCAGATTACACAGGGAGGTGCTTTTCTGATTCATCAAATAAATATAATATCAATCGTATGAGGACATGAGGGCTTTAATAAAGTTATAAGAGAATCAGGGTACGCACTAGGATTTTCTTCGCTCTAGCAAAATAATGATCACCTCTCACCTCCTGTAATGATTCCTGCCCACCATGATCTCATTACCAGGAACAGAACTGTCTAAACATTTTGGCAAGCAGTAAGGTATTGCACTGGCATTCCTGCTGCCTAAGTGTAACAAGCTTGTTTTATACAAAACATGATTTGTGTTTGTGACATACAAAGCTCCCAGGAAAGCTTTATAGCTCTTGCAAAGTCTGATAAAATCACAACAGGATTAGCTACTTTCTAATTTTCATCTGATTGATCAATTTACACTGTCGGGGCCAACTGTGTTAGAAAGTCTATAAAATGCATTTTTCCTCTAAATGCAGAAGCCAATTCAATTCTAATTCCATCAAGTGGTGTCTAAGACTAAACCTCTTAGTTGTCTAAGAGAGTGCTTGAAGTTCACAGAAAATTAATTTCTTGGTTTTGCTGGTAAAATATGCGCTAATGAGGTGCTTAGATGCTCAGTGAAAGCCAAAAATTTATTACAAGGGACTTACGCGTTCTCCTTTGGGCCCTCGGTCTCCTGGTCTCCCCACAGCACCCTGAAAAATTTTTTTGGAAAAAAGATAAACTTAAAGGCTTTGTTGTATATTCATCTGTTATCACAGCTGAAAGCAGCTGCCTAGGATTAACAGCTATAGAATCTGTGAAGAATAAAATAAACTAGCATACAAAAGCATGTTTTCCTACCGGAGGGCCTGGCAATCCATCTTTTCCATTGATTCCCTACAAGAAAAACAAACATCTTTAAAATAATTATGGTTATGTATAAGCATTTTAAAAATATAAAGGGAAAAACTCAAAGTTTAGTGCTGGCATCAGTACATATTCTGAAGCTGTGGAGGCAGTAGTTTGTGTGGTTAAAATATTACAATAGTCACAAATAGAATCATGGAATTGTTTCGGTTGGAAAAGATCTTTAATATCATCAAGTCCAACCATTAACCTAACACTGCCAAGTTACCGCTAAAACATGTCCCTCAGCACTACATCTACCCATCTTTTAGATACCTCCAGGGATGGTGATTCAACCACTTTCCTGCACAGACTCTTCCAATGCTTGACAACCCTTTCAGTGAAGGAATTTTTCCTAATATCCATCCTAAACCTCCCCTGGCACAATTTGAGGATGTTTCCTCTTGTCCTATCTCCTGTTACTTGGGAGAAGAGACCAACTCCCACGTGGCTACATCCTCCTTTCAGGCAGTTGTAGAGAGCGATAAGGTCTCCCCTCACCCTCCTTTTCTCCAGGCGGAACAACCCCAGCTCCCTCAGCTGCTCCTCATAAGACTTGTTCTCCAGATCCCTCACCAGTTTCGTTGCCCTTCTCTGAAGATGCTCCAGCACCTCAATGTCTTTCTTGTAAGGCCCCAAAACTGAACACAGTTTTCAGGATGTGGCCTCACCAGTGCCAAGTACAGGGGGGCAATAGATTCCCTAGTCCTGCTGGCCATGCTATTTCTGATACAAGCCAGGATACTGTTGGCCTTTTTGACCACCTCATTTTCAGCCAGCTGTCAACCAACACCCCCAGTTGCTTTTCTGACAGGCAGCTTTCCGGCCTCTCTTCCCCAAACCTGTAGCACTGCACGGGGTTGTTGTGAGCCAAGTGCACTTGGCCTTGTTGAACTTCATACCATTGGCCTCGTCCCATTGATCCAGACTGGCCAGATCCCTCTGTAGAACCTTCCTACCCTCGAGCAGATCAACACTCCCACCCAACTTGGTGTCATCTGCAAACTTACTGAGGGTGCACTCGATCCCCTCGTCCAGGCCATTGATAAAGATATTAAAAAGAACAGGCGCCAATACTGAGCCCTGAGGGACACCACTGGTGACTGGCCACCAACTGTATTCAACTCCATTTAGTACAACTCTTTTGGCCTGGACATCCAGCCAGTTTTTAACCCAGTGAAGTGTATGACCATCCAAACCATGAGCAGACAGTTTCTCCAGGGGAAAGATGTGTGAAATGGTGTCAAAAGCTGTATTAAATTCTAGGTAGACAAATAGTCTTGAAGCATGGGAAAGCTCAGGGCCATACCGAACTGTAAGCACATGACATTTTTGCTGAGAGCAGTGCAAAAAGAAAAAGAATTTGAAAAAATCTTCTGCATCAAGATGTGCATCAGCTTTAATGAGCATGCAACTTTAAATGACAGGTTATATGGGAATTCTGCAAGCATGTGGAATATGGACAGAGACTACACCTTAATAGTGAGTGGCCAGATCCTTTCCTTGGTCTTAGGACCTGTGGCATGGTACAGCTTCAGCCTCCTGGGCCTTTTCCTTCCCAAAAGAGTGTGGTCACATTCATACCATCTCCTAGAAACCATTCCAGGCCCACATTATCCCCCATAACTGGAATGTGGCATTGTCTCAGAGAGCGCTAGTTGGCATGGGCCAAAAATAATGTCAGAGAGTGTATTAAAATTGCACAACACCAGAAAAGTGCAAGATTAATGCTCTGGCACTGATTAATTTACTAGCATATATGTGAATCTGCATGTGTAGCAAACTCACTGCTATTTCTCTGAGCGAGAAAGAAGGATTTGCATAAGCAAAGACACCAGGAATATTTCCTTCCCTTTCATACTGCAAAGTGGGGTTTTGCACAGATTAGGCACCTTGGGCCAATTTGCTGCTAAAGTTACAGAAATTGTCTCTTCTTTCAAGACAAAAGCACAATGTGGAGACGTGCTAACAAGCTGACGTGGTTTGCTTCTCACGCTTGTCCCCGAAACACCGAGCTCAGGGGGAGATAATGAGTTCTGCGCTACCCTAGCTGAACCACTTGTGGAATATAAACTAGGTTATTTTAAACCAGCTCAAACAGTGCTGACTACACTCCTGTCACAATTTTATTAAATAAAGAGGTCAGATTAGACATATTCTAAATGAATAATAAATGCTTCAGCAGCAGCGTTGCATCACCTGTATACAGAAGAGTTATGAAGTTTATTCACAGTCACGAAGCACACGCTTCTCTATCTAAACTGAAACCACAAATGCATTTTGTCACCCGTCCTTTATAGACTATGTTGAGTGTCTGGGTTAATATTCTTCTGAAAAAATACAAGAGGATCCTTTATGTCAACAGGATCCAAAGGACCCTCATAAGACCTTTAAAGGAAACATCTCAGTAACGTTAACTATTAAAACAACACAATACCAGGGATTCTTGACTGGATGGTTAATACTGAGCACTGTAGCTCTAGGTGTTTTTCAGATGTTGCCTAGCCTGACACAAAGAAGGATGTATTCTCATTTCTTTTGTAACTTCTGATAAACTAAGATGCATCCTTTTCTACTGAACATATATATTCAGTACAAAATTGCTTACTGGTTTTCCTTGTGGCCCTTCTGGCCCAGGGAAGCCTATATCTCCTATAGGTCCTCTTTCACCCTAAGAAAGAAGAAAACACATGTGTAAATCCGCATGTAAAATCTTGCATTCGGTGCTTGAAATATTTGTGTATTATCTTAGGAGTCCAGAATTCAAAACTATACTTACAGGCTCCCCTGGCATCCCTGGGGACCCAGGAGATCCCGGTTTTCCCTGCAAAAAGAGAACATTACAAATTCAAATTACTAGGAAGAAAAACATAATTTCTCTTAGGTCAAAAATAAGAGAGGATATATATTTGAGTGAAATATTCACATTACAGCCAGATTTTTTTAATATTTGTGCCATATTAACCTGGCTCTTGTGTACAACATAACTCAATCACTTGGTCTTCTTTACCCTTCCTGAATACTGGGATAATGTCCTCATGAAATTTTCTTTTACAACGTCACGATTCCCTTCTTGAGAAGTCCGTCAGATCAAAATTTATCACTGTATATGTGAAACTAAGATTTTTTTTTTTCCCCTCAGGTACTTTGTTCTAATTATTTTAAAAGTGGGTCTATTACTGACTTAACGTATTTTGCAAATTTTCTTCATGCTCTTTTTCAGCCACTTTTATTCTCATTTTATGTTCAGCCTGCCAGAATTCACAATCCTGTCTCATCTCATCATTTAGATGGTGATTTTAAATGACTTTAGTTTTTAAAATGATGCCTTGCTTTTAACAACCTATCTGGTTCAGACCCAGGCGAGAATCTATTACCCTGAATCTATGTTTCCCTGAAATCTCCATAGACCAGATCCTCAGCTGACTTGTACAAGTGAAGGATCAAACACATCAACACCAGTGACCACTTCAGGAGCAACAGGACTGAAGATTTGTGCTGAGGAAATAGGCACTGGCTGCAATTCTTGCAGAATCTCAGTCCCAACTTCCTTGATAATTCCACTCAGCAAAAAGCCAAAGCTAAAATGAGAGGTTTATATTCCCAAATGGGAAACAGGTTCAACTACTCAATCTACTGAATCACAGAATCACTAGGGAATAATGCCAGGCACGGAGGACAACTTCTCTTCCAGCATGATATGTGGATATATTTCAAAAACTCTTCTAGACTATTAAAAATATTGTCTCTCATACCTCTATTAATTTGTTAATTAAAACTGCTCAGCATATAATGTTAAAGCAAATAATTTATTTCGGTGAATTTTATTAGAATGAAATGTAATCAACAGAATGCAACTCCATCAGCGATGAAGGGAACCCATTAAATATTTCATATCCAGCTAGAACTGACAGCAGAAAGAATAAGACTTGGAACATATCCTATGGGAAATACACATGGAATGGACAATTGTGATCATCCTAACCGGCTACTGCATTATTGATTCACAGCATGAAATATATTTCAGAGCAACAAACTTTGAAACTCCTACATGGGTTTCAAAACGCAGAGAAATACTTCTCTTTTCCCCTTAAAAGTGCAATTTTACCTTGTTTTAGGAGAACTTAACTAAATTAAGCTATTTAAGCCGATGTTCTCTCTTGGAACTCACAGTAAATAGACTAAATCAGTGGCTAATGGAAATGGGACTGCATAGACACAAACTTCTCTTTATTTCATGAAGCACATATTTATAATTTAAAAACAGCTCCTGAATGGATTGGTAGCTGCCCAAATTTAATAATAAATGTATTTACATATAAATAACGCCATATTGCCTTCTGAAATATGGATAAACTTTTTTATTAAACTGTGAATGCAAGCTAAAGAAAAGCTGTCTTCATCTCCTTTAAGAACACAAATGAATAATTGTAATTTCAATTTATCATTAGTTACATTTACTTTCACCTACAACAAAGTTTCTGGATGACTTTCAGAAACTTCTCTGAATACCTTATGTAAATAGTTGACATAGCATTCCCCTAAAGCAAATGTTTGATCGACTTGATATGCAGACCCTCGTGGATTGCAATAACTAACGTTGATAATTTTTCTTTGTGATAGCAAGACGCTCAGAAACTTGTGCATGCCCAGGAACACAGAAAATGTCTTTATCTATATTAAACTGAGGCAATGAGAAGAATCTCATATGCTTTCTTAACTAAGCATATGCAGCTTCAAATTCCAGCTTTGTCATGTATTCACACCATTCCTTCCTGTCATTTTAATAATAACATGAAGCCTCAGTGGTATTAAAACTCTAATCTCTTTAGGAAAACCATATTATTTTCATACCTGCCTATAAAGCATTAGCCAAACGCTGGCATTCCACAAACAGTGATTGAGATTACAGCTCAGCACCTTTCTTGACCTGTTTTTGCAGCTTCTAACAAACAGTTTTCTTTAATGAATCTACATACCGGTGCCCCTGCTACTCCTGGTATGCCAGCTGGTCCACGGTCACCCTGAAAAATAATAAATCTATACTTAAATGGTAACACTCAAACCAGAAATTTGTTTGTGGATTCCCATTAAAACCTGAGGAAGGATTATTCAGCTAACTGAAAATGAGGACAAGAGCCAGGCTCTGCTAAATGCTAATATTTAGCTCTGCCACTGACTCATTTTACAGACTTGAGCAAGTAACTTAAATCCTTTGTTTAGGTTCTCTTGTACAATGTCATAACTTCCATGCCATCCCTTTTACTCTGCTTGAGAACTTCCTTGAAAAGCGATGAAAAGTCCCTGACTTATCTGTAGCTTTTCAAATAGTTATTTGCGGTCATGACAATGACCAAAATTCACGTAGGGTAATTCACTGTCATATCATCATATTTAAGATATATCTTTCAAAGAAGTTTTCGCCTCCCTGCTACCCAGTCATCAATTTGCTGCAAGTCTGCATCCTCAATTTGCTTGTGCATGGTCCGTTCAGGGCAAAGTTTCTCCTTTTAGCATCTATGCTTTAGGTTAAGACAATGGCTTTTGGGCTGGGGCTGTTGAGTTATGGGCACAAATTCGTCTTTCTCTCTTGAGAGGACCATAACCCAAAGCACACAGGTGGAGCTCACCAGTGGTAAAACTCTACACAGGGAGATTTGCCCTGACCCACGACTGACATGTACTGTCTGTAACACCATACTGCTAGCATCATGTTGGTCAAAAACGTAAGAAAAAAAATCAAGCTCCTAGTTTCTATAATCATTTAAGAAAAGCCCCGGCACAGTTAGAGCCATACCAACAGAAGGATATTTTTGTGAGATGAGTTTATGTTACCTGGAGCTGTTTTGCAAAAGCTCTGCCAACACAGCTACAGCCACATTCTGTTGTGCAGAAGAACCCCAGGAGATGTTGGGATGTCTGGTTTCTGTTCTTATGCCTAACGCTGATTTGTCTTGTTCTCGTCATTTTGTTCAGGTAGCGCAATGACAATGCTGGAGGCTAGAAGTCACTTAATGCAAGTTCACCCCTCAGTGAGGAACACGATGTGCACCTCAGGAACACTTGAGCACTGAGGATCTCTAGCAGGGCATATTGACTGGAGCACTGCACTCTGTCCCTGTGGTTATTCTGGACCCAGAACTTGTGTCGTGGTGTTTTCCCTATATCCTGGCTATAACAGTGAAGTCAGAAATTCCTAACACCTCCCTTGACACTTTTTTCCTTTAAAGGGTTATTCTTTCAGCATGGGTCCACAAACCACTGTGTCAACACAGCTGAGGGAAGGGACATTTTACCCTGAGGACACAAAGTTCTTAAGCAAACTTCATGAAATTACCAAGAAATTACAGCCAACACTGTCTGTGGAAGATGGCATCCTGCTACACAGATGTACCTAATAGCTCTAAATTAAAAACCAGCATGCACTATACTGTTGGGACTGGCAGGCAGACTCTGGGATTCTGTTCATTTATTTGCACTAGAAATGTGGAATTTTGACCAAATTTAGTTAAGGAAAGGATATTTTTACTTTGGGAAAGGGCCAAACACTCACTTAGCTTGTTTATACGATCTGCTCCATTGCTTGTTCCCTTTATTTAATTCTTGTCCCCACTTTGTCTCAGTCAGACCTGTAATATCTCCATGTGTTTGTTCATTCTGAAATCAGACTAGTCTTTAATTGCTTGTAAATTGTAGTCTTCCAGAGCAAAAATCATCTCACATAATTTAAACACCTAGTATAGACACCTACCTTAGATCTTGTCACTCCCCACTCTCTGCACAAGTAGGAGTAATGCACAGTGATACTGAGAGAGAAACTTTTCATTTACTTTGCTTTTTGACGAAAAAATAGTTTCAGTAAACTGTTCTTGTATGAAGTCATTGAATAACATGTAATTCAGAAAGCTGAATAAATATTCCATTTAAAAAACCCCACCTCTTTTTTCTTCTTAAATTTAGCCGATATGGACAAAATCAATCTTTTTTCACTGACAGAAAGCAGTTAAAGATTTTTTCATTTCTCTGCTTATTTTTTTTGTACTTTGCCGTATTTAGAAATAAATACCAAAATATTGACATTTTTAGCATTTCATGACAAGTTTTCCTCTGAATTCATATCAGCCTCCACAACTAGTAAGTGAAAGGCTGAAACATGCAACCAGCTGAAGGAAAGGATCATTTCCTAGCACTGGAATGCTAGGAAGACTTAAGCAGACTTAAACTACAGGAAGGAGCTGGAGAATATGATACTGTTCGGGATGTGCTATGGTGCCATAATACATGCAGTACAAAGTGCAACAAAAGCAAAACAGAAACAAGGGGCGTTTTTTAGAATAATGAGCAACAGTCCAAGAAAACAGATGTTTGCTCACTTCGGAGTAGGATGCAATACAACAGGCATTGTAGGGAATCAGTCTCTTCCTCTTTTTCTGCTCTGTTCTATATTTTAACACTCATCTGAAATAGTCTGTTTTTTTAGTACGGAATTCTTGCATGCACAAGGTCCGGACAAATTGGTACAAATTTCTCATTAGCCCTGTAGCTATGCCGTAAGTCTTAGAACAAGACAGACAGCCTGTAAGCATAAGATGATGTCCAACAGAGAACAAGAACTAGTGACCATACTTAGGAACATGTTAACTATATTACTATCAAGTAATATAGTTATATATAATATATACTAAATACAATATGGTATATAGTAGTATTTTATCAAGTTAGGAAAACAAAATATTACAAGACCTCCTACACACAATTTTCCATCTGCGGAAAATGAAATTTTATGTTGGGTGAGTATAAGAATTTAGATCCACAGTAAAGCAAAAAGAGGACATACAGATAAAAATACAAATGTTTATCACACAGAATCATTATCTTACAAAAAATAACCAACCAAACAAGGTTTCAGTAAACATTTGGCTGTGATAGTTACCACTAAGAAGCCGTGAGTTCTTTTTAAGAGTCCTACCTTTTCCCCTGGTAGTCCTTCCAGTCCTGGTAATCCCATCGGTCCTGGGTCTCCCTGATTTTTTTTTTTTTTAAATTAAAAAGCATTGCATACATTAGAATTTCTGTACTCTACATGAGAAACGATGAACAGTAAGCAACAGCAGATTATTTAATTTGGGATTGGTGAAACAGCTAACCAGTTATTAGGTGAACAGATTTTGTTATGCCCTGTTTTTGCAGAGGCATAAAGAGAGAGATTTTGTTATGCCCAAGCTTTTCCCAGAGGCACTGTGTCAACATTTGGATTAATGTTTATAATTTTGATGAAGAATGCAGTCCAGAAGATTACCCTCCATTGTTCTTGCAAGGTCAGCTCTGAAGCACCTCCAGGTGGTAAAGCCCCGAGGTGTAAGCACACACTGTCAACCAGCGAACCAACCTCCAAGCAATTCTGTGCTCTGTTCCCTAAAGAAAGGTTACTCTGCAGCAAGACACACACAGACTAGGTGCCTGTGTAGGTCTTCAAGTTTTGAAAGAAACCCAGAAACACATTCTACTGAAGAAATCAGTTTAATGTGTAGATTGGGGAGGCCCTTTTCTTTTTTTTTTTTTTCTTTTTTTTTTGTTTTTCAAAGAAAATCAATAATTCACCAAAGAGATTTTAACTATGGCCAAAAATCCCACTACTTCAGCAATTCTCAGTTAAATCCAAAGTCACAGAAAATTCTTGTCTGAATTTCATGAAGTCTGTGTCAGTTCTCACTTTCCACACCTAAACTCTGTTTGGGAGATGGTGCTTCCTGAGTAGAAAGTGGATGCTGGTACAGAAAGACATATTCAGCTTCTGGGCATTATGGTGAAACAAAATAAAGCAGCTTTGTGACTTTCTTTGAAAATAGCTGTTTTAATCAGCTGTTAATTAATCAGCTGTTAATTAATCAGCTGTTTTAGGACACTATCTCACAACTCCATGTTTTGCTGTGAGTGCTGAGGGGTTCTGTTTTGGGTTTCTTATTGTCCTTGAGGAGCACAGTTATCACATTTGTTCATAGATCAAAGTTCAGTTTTTCATGTAGCTGGCTCTCCGCTAACACTTGGTAAAGGATCAAACATGACCCTAGGCCCTGCAAAGGCTGGTTAAGTGGAGATTATGTACCTTCATGATAGATGAAGTCCTAGCCAGCTCTTAAAAATGCTGCCTTCCCATACCATTTTTGTCTTGGCTGGGTTAACCTGGGCTAGCTGCACTAAATTCTGCTGCTATATTTGTGTAGATACTGTGCCTGCACTGGTAGGAAAAAAGATACAATTAAATGGTACTGGCATGCTGCTTTCATGAGCAGAGACATTTCTGAGTGGTTTCACACTGATACTGAAGAGAAAGACTCCATGATATGGACCAAAGTCAGAAAGCAAGAACCCTTCAACAGCAGAAGATACTCTTCTTCCAAATACTGTGGCCTGATGCGTTCAAACAAGGCCAGTCTTTAGTGACATTTAAACAGTCTATGTGTTGTGGTCTGACCTAATTTTTTACTACCAGGCATCCAAGATGTTTGTTGAACCATCTCCTTATTTATTTTGCCCAAAACTAACAATTTGAAGAGAGGACAGCAGCTGGAGAGGTCAAGTGTCATTTTCTTGGTGTTGAATGAACACCTGAATGTGTTAAGGAACTCTAAGTATTTCTCTGAAGTAGTAAATTTGTTTCATCAGTAGCACACATAGCTGTTCTCTACTTTGCTGAAAGGGACATGATTTTGTTTCAAAAATGATCTCTCCAATATTTTTCAGGGTTTCCTCATATTTATCAAGTAGAAAATTCATCAGCAGATCATGGGGAACGTAGTCCAACTGGGCACAATTTTCTTTCCTAACTATCTCAGCTTCTACTGTTTTTATCAGCAAATTCTTCTCATCAGTTTCCATTAGCTGACATATGGCAGTCATCCTGATTCAATCATACTGCTTGAAGTTCCCAAGGGGTCTGCTGGACACACTGACCGTGAAGGTGCAGTACCTGTTTCACTGCCTTGCGGCGATATAGCACTGTTAATTATCATTATGCAGTTATGTGACATTCCCTACACTTCAAAAAGAAGTACATGAATGCATTAAAATTTGAACTCCTGTGAAAACACCTATCCATTTTTTAAAACTATATCTATTTAAAATGACATTTGATACTATCATACTTTTTGGGCGAAACCCTCAATACTCAAATTTTACTATTATTTTTTAAATATTTGCACTGATGTCCAGTCATCAAAATACAATACCTGTTAAGTTTCAAATTTGCTACCTTCAAGGTTAGGAACTGTAGTGAAAAATCACAAGCTAATGAAAAATACAGTTTCTCTGTTATAAAGGCAAGTTACATCGTATGTCAAGGACTTTGTGAAAAATCTGCACTCAGAGAGGATTTGGATCTACATTCTGCTGGTGGCTAGCCCTGTGCAATTGCTCAATGTTCTTCCACTATTTATCCTTCCCCTCCTCATAATTTTTAAAGACAGATCACATGTAAAGGACATAACACCATGCTTAAATGAAAAAAAAAAAAAAAAAATCAAAAAGTTAAACATCTGCTTTTGAACATCAAGCTGCACAGATATAGTGGCTCCCATGATCATCATCATCTTGCTCACCAGAAGCAATGTGATCATACTGTAACTAATTGTCATGCCATTTCCAAAAAATCCATCAAATTCTGGTTTTTACTAGCTAGCACGATGTAGCACACTGTCCTTTCTCCCTCATCACTTTCAAATGTAATGTTGAGAACAATCTAGAAGCTCTTGAGGTATTTTCTACCTTTATTTCACATTCTCTATTCTTAGATATATCCAGGGATAGCTCGGCAGAGATGAATCCACAAACAGTTAATACTATGTTTTGTCATTCATTATATTATCACTTAGAACTGTTTACTAGAAATTGCAAAATTCACAAGCCTGGCATTTAAAAAGGCTTTTTCAGATGTACTGATTCTGCAGGAGGTAAGCTACCTGCTCAAGAGCGTTAATGGACTCTTCCACCCTTGTGACTAGGATCATGTGTTGAGCTACTTGGGGAATTCTCTATCATGACCAAAAAAGACATACATACCGCTGTGCCAGGATCTCCTTTTGGACCCTGCAAAGAAATGAAGAGTGGAAACACATTTGAAAAAATAATGGAGTAACACAATAAGATGATATTTTTTTTTTTTCCGTTTTACTGCATTTTGAGTATACTTTGCTAATGCAGTGCATTTAGAATCAGTCTTAAGTCCAGCCCTCTCAGATGATCAATTTAATATAAAATCTCAGTAATATTTGCTTCTTGCTTTGCTGTTCCAGAATACAGAGAAAGACAGCTCTGCAGCCTGGTGTGAGACCGTGACTACAAACAGCACAGAATGTAAGGACAAAGTCCTCACTGATGGTGACAACATTTTTATGTGGTTACCAAAATGACAATAGTCTTAAAACTTGCCTATGATGCTAACAAGAAGGAAGACCCACAACGCAACAGCGTCTGGTTGAAAGGTATTGGATCTGCATTCTGCAGTGTGGAAGATACCAGCCCTGTATTACTGACACTATATAATTCATCGTTTTACACTATTTTTCCTGCACTGTGGCTACAAGCAGTGAATGAGAGACAAAACTGAGATCAGAATTCATGAGCTTCTCATTTCCGGCACCCGATTTAATCCGTTACACAACTATGCCATCACTAACTATAGCACTATATTACACATTTTAATATTCCAATACCAATTTATGTACCATTTTTGCAGCCTTACTCGCTAGGATGAAATACTTAAATCAAAATAAACCACTCTCCAAAATGGGCTAAAATGCTTGATAAACACATAAAATCACATACTTTGTAATTTACTACATACCAATCATATCCCTATTTTTTACTATCTTTCACATATGAAATCAAATTCCATGCCACTTACCAAAACTGCATGCAACTAAGCAACCCTTCTGTTACGATATTAATTATCTATTAGAAATTATGTTTCTGTTAATACTTACTGGAGGTCCTGGTGGACCTGGATAACTAGCGACACTCACACCTCCCTGTAACAGCAAGTTTAAAAGATGAGTTGGGCCAAAACTAGGTGTTGATTGAAAAACACCCAACAAAGCATTAAAGAGAAATACCTGGAGTTTATATAAGCTGCTCATTCCATTTCTTTCATTGTAAGGCACACCCTTTAAAACGTAAAAACCAAGTAAGTGTCATAACTACGAATCATAAAGGCAGAACTCTTGCCCTATTGAAGATCCATACCTCAGCAAAGCTATGGTATCATTTTTGTTCTTGATTGATTTTTCAAAGATTCCAGACATCTCAGTAAGAACGTAAGATACATACCAATGCAGCGTGGCACTTTTTTTTTAAATTAAAAAATCAGAAACATGTAAATCTCTGTGTACATTACATTTTGATGTTTATTATTATGATAATCCTCCAGAATTAATTTTGTCTCAGGTACTATTCCGGTTAATTTGGAATCCAGCGAGCTCCATGGACTTTCCCCTAGGTTCCCTGAGTTCCCTGATCTCAGGTACCCAACCTGTCTAAATTACTCTAATAACACTGGATACCAAGATTAACTCATTTGACCAAGTTTATAAAGATGGCTTTAGTGACCTGAATTTACTCAGCAATGAATCGCAAGAAAAAAAAGGAATACAGAAACCTTTTGCAAAAAATACATTGTAATCTTCCTGCACTATTAATACGTATTAGATTGATAGTCAGTTCTTTATATTACATTACACTTTACTCACAGGTATATTGTTCTTAATATAACATTCAAAAGATAAAACAAAATGTCTCACCGGAGGCCCAGGTGGTCCAGGTTTCCCAGGAGAACCTTCAGTACCCTAGTACAGCAAGAAATTAATGTAACTCATTAACGTCCAGAACTATTCCATACTTAAGCTACGATGACCGTAATGACAATAAATAACAGATACAGGCAATATGAGCAGGTAATATCTGGAATAAATTCTCATGCCCAGCTCCTACTTAAGCTTTAGGCAAGTTATTGACCATTACTTTATACTAGTTTTTTATTTTGTTAGTTACTTGATGCTTTATGTGTAGTAACTTCCTTGTGGCAAAATAGTATTGGTAACCTGGGCTGTGAAACACTTCAGAAAAGAAGAGTTGTTAATACCAATTTCTAAGCAACTGACAGATAAAAAGTTAACATTCATTTTATGCTTTGTATATTATTTTGCAAAAGCCAATCCTCAGTTGATCATTCACAGGTAAAAAAGAATAGCTGTAGTTTCAGAAGTTCAATTTATTTAGAAACACAGTGAAAAAAAATGAAGATCTTCTTTAAGAAGAGATACAATGAAGACCTTTTTGGCTTTTACTGCAAAATATTCACCTGTGGTTACCTGTACCTGTAGCTACAGAGCAATGGCTTCTCATTCCTATCTGCATGTGAATTGTAAACAAGGAACCAACAAAGACTTGTGTTTTGCATTTGGTTAGATATAAAGGAAATAAATGTGGTAAATTTTTGCTATTATGGTCTGCAAGGAGACAGCTCTCAATCAAATTTTAAACTGAAATAATTTCCGAGCTTTACAAAATAGTTTCCTTTCTTAATCATGCAAGAGTCAAGGTTTTGTAGAGTACTAGTAGGGTCACATACATTGAGGTGGCAGCGCTATGCCTGGAAAACTCCAGGCTACAGCTAAAAAAAAGCAAAAACAAAAATCACTTCAGAAAAGTGTACCCATAAACAAAACGGAGAACTCATCCCAGAAAGTATTTTGCAGCAAATTAAGTTTGTGTCTGCTGTATTTCACTGATCTGAGGTGCCCAAGAAATGAATTTGGCCTCTTAAGTTATAATGGATAATACCGAGTGCCAGATAAAAGAGCACAAAAAACATTGACAAAAAGCGGTGCTATAACAGTGTAAATTAAGTATAAAGGAAGCCTATATATTTTTGCAGAATAACTTACACTCAATAACTTTCAGTACTTATGAAGCACTTTTAAAGTATTCAATTACTTTCAACTAAAATAGTGGTGAAAGAATGAGAAGCAGAGCAAGTAGTAACTAGTTATATGCTATTTCAGAAATGTATTTTCACTTTCCTTAATTTTATATATGTCATACTTAGAGAACATTCTCAGCAACTTACATACACCACATGGACTATGCTTCAAAATATAAGCCCATATGTACGGCATTGTTTGGGAAAAGAGTACTTATTTTTACTTGAAAACGTACATCAAGTTGTTGTTTGCACTCTACGTTAAAAACAAAACAAAACAAAAACATGGGAGCATAATGAGACTGCAAACCCTTCATAGATCTTTACCAAGACTTAAAAGAAGGAATACCTTTTCGCCTTTTGACCCTGCTGGACCGGGATGTCCAGGTCTTCCTGTGACTCCCTGCACAACACAGTATTGGTTTATATTAGTTAAGAAACAAAGAAACCCAGTATATTTTTGCATTGCAGCTTAGTTTTTAAATGACCTTCAAAAAGTACAAGTTTTAAACCTAATTAGGCTTCTCCTCCAGGTTTAAATATTTCTCTCCTGTTTGATACCACAGCTGTGTCCTTCTGATAAGCCCTTTGAAGGGTAAAACTTGTGTTTGCAGTTGCATTTGCACCTTGGCAGACTAAATGCACCAACCTGAACTGGTACCTCTTGATACTGCTAAGAATCATGCTTTACTGCTAAAAAGGCAATATTCCACATTAAACTTCCTAAATGTGTTACAATTTTTGAAAGAAGGGAAGCATTAGTACTGTCAGCAACCTATGAATGAATAATGATTATACAAACTAATGTGTTCCCATCTAGGATGTAGAAATAACATTTAAAAAAATTTCCAAGAGGAGCTTTCCCAGAAATACGAACATTTTTAATGATATTTTTCAGTGACTTTAAATATTCTCAGCTTATTCTCTTACTTTTTTTTTTTTTTATTGTGAAACCAAGTGATTACTTGGTTTTAGCATTAAATGTTTTCAGAATGCCTAGCTGGAATTATTTTTAGATTTTTATTACTAACATTATTACTGTAACTTGGATACAAATACATAATTAACTGCAAGTTTGCACATCATAAGTCATGTATCCTCACCGAGTCTCGTGATGCCAAAACTTCAAACCCATTTAAGTTACATAAACTTTGAGCCCAGACAATGACAGTATTTTCAGTAACATCAACTCACAACATAGTTTCTTTTATTAGAGCCAGTACAGGTAAGATTTTAGTATTACTCTCCTAAAAGCCAAAAGAAAGGACAAGAAACTAAGAATATGAAGTTTGACTAGTTAGTTATAGCAGCCTTTGCAGAGATCACAGGTGATACCACACACGTACAGATGGTCCACTGGGTCCTGGTATGCCGGGCAGTCCAGGAGCACCTTGAAGGCCCTGGAAATTAAAAGAGCATATATCTATTTCCACTCCCACTTATACTTCAAAAACTACTTACGTTCTGCATGTCCAGCAGTATTATAACTATATTAAAGCACATTTTAATCTAAAAGGTTGGCATTATTTTTAAGAATGAAAAAAAACCCCACTATGCAGGGAAGAGATTAGCACTGAACAAGGTTAGAGGCAACTTCTTGCTTGACTGATAAACAACACTTGTCCTTCAACGTTTCACATTGTTAGCTTATGTCCCGTATATCTTTTTGTCTTTAGTTGTACAGATAGGAGCAGGACATCTGGCTTTTCCTTAGAGGTCAATTTTCTATCACTAAAAGGTTTTTTTGCTGGTGAGAACACATTGACTCAGACTTCTCAATGGTACCTGATGCTATCTAAATGCAATGATGCTTTCTGCCTGATTTATAGATTTTGCTTTTTTGATAATGGAAAATGACATTTTTCATAGTCTTTAATGACCCAGCTTCCTGCTTTTACTCTATTTCATTGCCTGGAAATCAGTGGATTCTGGTATCCACTTAGTGAACATAAAGGTGTGCAACTTACTACAGTGCATACAGGTAGGGTTTGAGACAAGCCTGCATGTCACTGAAGCCTCTCCTCTGCTGCACCAGGCTTAGGTGCAATATTAGACATGTAAAAGTCCTGTACCAAAGACAGCTAATTGCTCTCGGTTCCCCCTATATTCCACCAAGGGAAAGAGGTGCCTCCCAGCAGCGATTGATTTCACCTGCACAGCGTGCCCATCCTTCGGCAAGAGGAATCACCTCAGAAAAGGCATATTTCTCATGTTAAATGCAGTGTTTAAGGAGGCATGGCTAAGGGGGTAGTCTAGAAAAACCACGGAGGTCAGGAAGGAGGCCTAAAATAGGGGCTCTCACGGAGAGACTAAGGGAAAAAACTTCAGACAGAAATAAATCAGGAAAGATGTGGAGATGGAGAGAGACATTGATTTCCCTTTCTTGCTCCTACACACAGAGGGCATTGATCCACCTCGGCAGCTTTTCAGAGTGGCAATCCAACTGCTAATGCGTTCTCTGCTCATTTTGAATTACTTTACTCTGACGGTACAGTCACCCAGAATATAAATATGAAGCCATTTTCTGTAATTCTTACTACTGATGTTAGAAAAAACCCTCCCCTGAAAAAAGGAACATTTTAAAAAGAAAGAGAACTAAGCTTCAACTAAGATTAAAGGGCTATTCAAAAGTACATGAAAGTCAATAAGCATATTACAAAGAGCTTTAGGTGGTCTTCTCAATCTCTCTTCCCGCTCCCATGCTAACCAAATCACAAAAGTGAAAATAAATGCATTCATTTAAAATTTGTAAATTTGTAAAACAAGTTACTTTTAAACTTTGTGAACTCTTTCATACATGTTTCTGAAAATAGTTCACTTGCACCCTCATAATGTCACAGTCAAAAGCTGCTGCCAAAGACTGAAAACATCAGAGGTAAGACAGCTAACCAGCTATCAAACAGCGATCAAGCATGTGAATAGCTAATTTACTAATACAGCACAGCACCCTCCTGAATCAATAAAAAAAATTAGGATCAACTTAACTCTGGAGTCCTTTGAAAAAAACCTGACTGCCAGTTACAAGCTTGCCTTTCTCTTGTTGCCTTCTTAATTGCCTCTAATATCTCACTGGATTCTCAGTAGTTAAGTAGTATCTGAATTGTTGAAATTATTTTATTAATGCTTCAGGGTTCAACTATAGAGATACCCTTATAGGGCACACGAAGGATGTGTTAGTTTCCCGTTTATTTTTTACATAAAATTCTGCTTGGTCTTCACTTATGGCTGCCCCATCGTTTTCAGGTATTTTCAGCTCAGGAGGCACTTCCTTTTAAGAAGCAAAGACACAACAAGCTCTACAGATCACGTGAAAACAAGAGGGGGAAAAAAGCATGATACTTTAGTCTGACAATCTGATAAATTCTGGGGCAAAGCAGTAGCAGGAATACACATCTAATGCTTCTGCTGCATCCTTTTTTTTTTTTTTCTTTTCTTTCCCCTTATATAACTATGCTTTTGGAAGCCAAGGATCCCGATGAACACAGATTTTCTTGAAAATTATTCTCATTCTACTACTGTTGGAAAATTCTTACTATATTATGGCCTTAGCTCCAAAGAAATGTAAAACAGCCATAAAGAATTACAAAACCCACAATCAACAAGCTCTAAATTCCTTTTGTATTTTTCAGGCGCTTTCTCTCGTAGCCAGCACTCCCAAATTACAAAAGAATAATAAGTATTTAACAGTGCCAGTAAAGTATTTTGGAATTTCAAAGTGTTTCCCAAATATTATGTAACAGAATACTTATTTTAATTCCTTCACTTGGCTAAGGTCACTAGGAAATTAATTTCTTTACTCAGATTCATTTGCTTAATAGCTTCTGCTTTGGTGATTATTTTTTTTTTTTCGACAGAGATTGCTCTTCAAGTGTTAACTGCAAATGCTTCAATTTAAAATGAAAACTACAGCAGCTATTTTAGATTTGGCAAAACCAGTCACATGGCTTTTTTTCCTTCTTCACAATGACGTAAAAATAACTAAGAATGCAGTATATGATGCAAAATACAGTAAATATTTTAAATTCAGTCTCTTCAAACATTTTCCAGTTTCCACTTAATAGTAATTGCTGCTATGACCATTCCCATCAGAGTATTTGCCTAATGGAATGTTTTTGAAAGTGAATTCTAAAGTGGAAGTAATGCAATGAAAGCAAATATGTTATAAAACATGAAGTATTTTCTGAAAATATGTGGCATTTGCCTACTTATTACTGTATCCTATACTCTTAAAAATTAGCATTTAAATGTCTGTGCAGCTTTAAAATATACAACTGAGCAAAAATTCTCAGACAAAAATTGAATAGATGTTATTTAATGGAGTAATAGCATTTAATCTTGTTGAAAAATTAGAATTCAGGGCTATTCATAGCAATACATTACTATCTCAGCAGTTTTAAAGAACTGAATAATATTCTGTGCATTTCATTTTTGGTCTAGGTCTTTAATCAGGTTCAGATAAGAATGCAATCACTATAGAAATAATAGAAGTCATTTACCTCATCGCCCTTCTCTCCAGCAAGCCCAGGAAACCCACGTTCACCTTTGCTTCCCTATGAAAACATAACATTCAAACAAATACTTTCTATTAGAGAACAATGAGTTTCATGTTCTGTAGGGCATTTTATGACCCAACATTTAATATTGTGAATAACATGAAGCCCTTACAGCAACAGTTCCTAAAACAGAAAAAAAAGGCACAATACTACCTGAAAGCTTTAAAACACACCTCCCATCAAGGTGAAAGGAAATGAGTGGGTTTTACCTAGTAGGCAAACTCTCCAAAAGGCTTGATGGAGACATTTGACTAATACCAAAGAGCTTAAATGCTTGTCCAAATGGAGAAAGAGTACTTTCATGGGATTGTGCTCAACTATAGGGGATTATCTGTATGCCAAACCACATGGCATTTGATCCAATTACAGTGCAGGAGAATTTTGATGGACATCAATGAAACTTCAAGTCCCAGGGAAATGGCTGTGTTACTCCCATGGGATCACGGTACAAAGGCACAGGGTGGTCCAGCTGCTGCACACTTGAGGGAGATATGGCGTTTGCTTCTTCACCGTGAGATTCTTGCATAACTGACTCACCTAAAATAAGCCTATAGATGGCCATGTACTATTGGACAGTCAAATGTGAGCTGGCTTTAATGGACGGAAGACACAGAAGAGCTATCTCACCTTAGGACTCAACTCAGGCTATTTTGCTCATTCTCCTGAGAGGGAAGGCAAACTGACAGAGGAAGAGGGCTGAACCATAAACATTTTTTGAAACTTTAGGCTGCTCAGATGCTACAAGGATAGGGATCAGACAAAAAAACCTCAAGACTGACAGATGTAAGCATCTGGGCTTTTAACAAGGAATGAAGCAATGTAAGGTACTCTCTTCAAAACTTACCTTCGGCCCTTCTCTACCAGGGATGCCTGGAGGACCTCTTGTGCCAGGATCACCCTGAGGAAGAGACACAAAGCAAAGTGATAAATAACCATTTAGTGGCATGGGCAGAAGGTCTGATCTATGCAGACCACTTCTTTCCTGCCTTTGTGACCATCCCTTCATTTTATCCCAAAGTCTACTCTTCATTCCCTTCTCTCTTCTACACAAAATATTTGCTCAGAGATTCTTCTTTCCTTCCCCATCTCTCACAGACTCTACTCAAACCGTGCTAACAAATTTTCACCTTTCTTTTGAGAGGACTCATTTTGGATAGTCCCAGACACACCTGTCTTTAGGTTTGAGCAGACCATCTTCCTTTCAAGAATTAAGTAGAGATGGAGGCTACTTGTTACTCTCACCAGCTTCAAATCTACAGTTATTTTAAAGGAAATGATTCCTGCTTTGTAGAGAGAGATAATTCCCATCTAAATTAAAAACTTATAGAAGAGAGAGATGAAGAATGAAGCATAAAGAATGAGTAAGAGAGAATTGACAAAGGGGTAGAACTGCACGTACAAGAGAAAGAAAATACAATTACAAACAGAAAAAATCAGGGAAAAGCCCAAAAATAGACCTAAAAGAATTAAAATTTGGGAATGAGAAAGTCAATAAACCCTAAGTATATGTATTATTAAAGGACAGTAGAATAGGATAATCTCTCTCCTCAGAAATGATGTGCACTTTTCATATAGAAATCCTCTCGAATACGCTTTTCATTTTGGAATATGGCAGATCACTTCAAATTTTATTATTTTTCAAAATAATACCTTAGAAATTCTAGACTATTTTCCCTATTTCGTATATCACCAGTATCAATACCACAAAGTAAAGTGGAGAATGGGGTATACTTGTAACAATTCACACTGTGGACTGGATGTACTGAAAGGGCACTTGCAGGCTACTACCTCACATACTGTTCAAACACTATTTTGCAAAATTCCTATANAAAAAAAAACAAACCCAAATCAACAAAAATTATTTTAGGCTAGCCGAGTAGATCAGAACTGAACCTATAGAAACTTCCAAGTGCATATTTTGGTTTGAAAAGCATGTTTATAATGAACAAAGATATTTAATCTCTGAAAATCTTTACCTTCAGTATAGCACCCATGTCTCCCACAAGTGGCAGTGCAATCTGAAATTAAAAAGGGCAGCTGCAGTTAATGTTTTACACAACACTACCGATTCTGATGAGTTCTTATTGCTTCTAGAGTTTGTATGGTTACACACATAGCTGATTACATATGTACTGGTTGAAGCTATTTTTTAATAAAAACTCAAAATAAAAATCAGGATTTCAAATACAGTTCTTAAGTGCTAAATATCGCTGTCTATCCAACTTAATAATGTAATTCTTCATTATCATTTCAATGAAGTTGCTTAAACTATGACAACAGAATAACTCCAGAACATAGTAAATTTCAATTTAATAATAACAATCATCATCATAATCATTAATTTTTGTTTTTGTAGCATACCAGCAGCAACTTATCAATATTGGAAATTCTCACAGACTATTCTCACTTGACTATCCAAACTTTGTTTGCTTCTGCTTTCTTCTAGGCTTTGACTCTATTGTGAACTGTAGCATGAATTGTGGAGATGCCAAAGCAAACTTCAATAAACTAGCTCAGATACTGGAAATAATCCAGCTACAGCAACATAGGCAACATATATAGTATTTTGTCCTGCCTTTAAATGCTAAGAATTAGTGCAAAACTCTGTCGTGCCACCACTAAATTGCTACCAAACTAAAGCTAACCCATTTAAAGCTCAATCAATAGGTTTACACTATACTGCAATATGTCTCAGATTTCTAAGTGCTGCCGTTAAACTTATATTCAAAGACTCCCTGTAAAAACTCCTTGAATGGGATATCATCAGCGTCACTCATAAGCAGACTCTTCAATTACCAATGCTCATTTCTTCTTCTTGCAATTGCTAAAGCCAAAATAGCCCTGGGCATGCAATAAAACTAGACACATTAGGAAACTGTTACCGTTTTTTTTGCAGTCTGTTTCAATAATTTCCATCTTTAAGAAGAAAAAGGAAATGCAAGCACTTCCGTAACATATTAGAAAAACTGTCAGCTGGTCGCAATGGGTGTGAAATACCAGCTCAAGGGAAGCACTGCTGAACATACTTAACTGTAAGTGTAAGCAGGAGTACACCATTTACAGTGTAGCCTCACCACCTTTTAAAGCACACTGAGAAGTTTTCTAGGGTGAGAGATAGCTGCCTAACACCACCTACGGATGTAACTATGAATGGTATGAAGTCCATCCTCTGCACAAAGATAAACTGTACGTAGACGGTGTCATCAGATCTGAAGAACCTGTAACAAGCTTTAAAAACAACCACCACATCCCTACATGGCCTGACTTCTCAGCCTTCTCCATGTGACAACGTTTTACTTAGAGGCAGGGTATTACCATGTCACCTCTTGGTCTTTCTGCTGGACTACAAAAGTGTAATTTCCCCAGTCTCTCCTCTTTTCTAATGTTCTTTTAGCTGCAATACCACTTTATAGTACAGGCCCCCAAACCCTCAGCGTGAAAGGGTCCGAAGATTCAGCTGCAAGGGCACAGCAGGTATGAGAGCAAGGTATGTGCCACACCATTCATCTGCCCTGCACCTACAGCAAGTCCAGCCGAACTGCACACGTACCATGGAATCATAGCTGCGTATGCTCAACTCTGAATAAGTGTATGATATACGCTGGATGTGTGAAATGTTAAAATGGCCTTAATTCTCTGGACCCACTCCTGCTTGCTACGTCTTCCTTTAAAAATGTTCTCTTCAAAGAGAACAGTATGAGAAAAATGGGAGCAAAAGGCATTAATTCTCCTGTTAGTAAGCTTTACCGCTTTACCATTTAGACTGGTCTCTAACAGTGGCATAGGATTTTTTTATTTACATTTAGTTTACAGGGCACTGTGCCTTCCAGACCTATTCTACTTATGGATTTTGTTTTTTCTTATTAAGCACTTCATGCCCATCTGTCTTGAGTTTAATTTTGTTAACTTCAGACTGCCTCTGAATTTTAATTTTTGGTTATATCTTCAAAAAGTTACCAATCTTTCGCAGTCCAATTGCAGATTTTATATCTACTTATCCTAATAAAATGAAATCACTAATACAGTAAAGACAAGAATCAGGCATGGAAGAGACCTCTCTTTCCAAATCTGACAGTAATCTGCTGATAGACACTCATATCCATAGTTTTTGATAAGCATTAACTATATGGCAATTGCTTTAAGAGCATTTTTTGTCTGCTTGTAAAACCATCATGAGGACAGTCTCAAAGTTTTATTGAAGCCAAAATATATAATGTTACTGTTTCCCTGCCTGTCCCAAGAAAGTTAACCTTCCAAAGCTGGAAATCTGATTTATCCCACGACTGATTCTTCACAAAACTATGCCATCTTGTGTTTCCACACCACTGGTACTTAGAATTATTTAAAAAAAAAAAAATTTCTTATCTACCTTGCAATCAAACTTTTTTCTACTCTGATTCCTCTTCTGTCCACTTTTACGAAGATATGCTTTCTGTTAGCATGTCTCCCTTTATCAAAAGCCTCGCCTTTCTCAAACTACTCAAAGGTAACTGGTAATCATTCAGAGACTGTTTTGGTTCATTCTTTGGGTGAATCACACTGGCCCTTCACGCTGTATCTAAAACCTCTTTAACTCATTCTTTTTTCTATTACATTCATTAAAATTCATTTTATGTATCCTTTGAAATGCAATTTTTTTTCAGTGGACAGTGAAAATCCAATGAATTATTCAGCTTTCTCTGCTCAGTCTGTAATTTGACCTCACTGATTATTAAATAATAGACTTTACTAGTCTTTCAAATAATTGCATTCACAGTGCCTTTTTCTTGTTTTTATGTCCATTCCTAACTGTAACTCATTTTATATCTCAATCTTTCTGACGCTCTGACTTGAGTTCTACCTTTGTACTCAATGTCAGTGACATACCTATTTTAGGCCCCTGAGGACCTACTAATACTTGTGCCTCTTAAAGCACTGGACCAGTTTGCTACTGCAGGAACCAAGGAACCAAGTGATCAGAATCACCATCCTGATCCCTGATAATCAACAGCACATACGTGCTAGCTAGTTTCCAGGCTCTTCTCTGGAGAAAGCTGACTGTTCTATCTGAGATGAAATCTTTGTGGGCTTGCAGGGCTAGTTTATCCCTCAATAAACTCCTTGCTGTCAACACTCAGGCTTACTTGTGGACTGCCATGCACCTCTACCATCAAATGTTTAATTGAAAGCATGATAAATTTCACTGCCCGATGCATTCCTGCCGCAGCTCTGGAGCACTTCTAATCCCTTGATGCAGTGCAATATCAAAGTTAAGACTCAATAGCCTCAAAACCCTACTTCACCCTTCACAGGCTACCAGCAGTCTCCAGACTAGTTTGGGAAACCCTGCCTTAGATTTGCATTGCCGGACACTTGGAGAAGGACCTCAGTCATAAGACAGTCTCTACATCCGAGGAGTCTGTATGGTGAAGAATTGCTAGTTTAAGAGATGAACAGACTGGGACCGCTGAGATACTCTACTGACTCAGAGGAAAGGCTGAATTCATGCCTTGGCAAGGAGCAGAGGTTTTGCTAAAGGACACAACACAGTTCAAATGTTATGTTTTGTAATTTTTATTTCCTGTTTCTATATGTCTTAAATAAACACTACTACTGCTGTATCACTCTGTTGTTTTTAAAAATCTGCCTTTGACTAAAATCTCTTGGGAAATATCAAATCCTACTACACCAATGGGATCACAGGTGAGTTTAGCTATTTTTTTTTTTTAAGCTCTTGTTTTCTTTTGTTTCTTCCAACCACAGATTTTTATTGACAGAATTTTTGTTGGTGGAATACTTTCTAACAACGGCTCAGGGAATTCAGAAAGCTTCATTTGCTATCATAAAAGCCTCTGCAAATGTTTGTTTCTAAAGATAAATTTGCTTTTTGAAAGTTCTAAGGTAGTTGTTGGGACTCCAGACAGAAGCAGGAATAACAACTGAATTTTTGCCATTCTGCAAATTTTGCAAATATGCCCGTTGGGTTCTCCTGACTCCCACGTAAAATTCTCCATTATCTTTAAGGGGTCCGGTTTGGTCTGAAGCATGCGCAGGCTTTTTCGATCTTGCAGTGCTGGACTTCACAAAATCTGTAAAGCTATGTCATTGTTAAATACAAATCATAGCTGTAATACCCACAAGGAGATGATAACTCCTAAAGCGTGGTGAAGGATCAGAATTTATTTAGGGGTTTTGTTTTCAAACCCAGCCGCTTAACTTTTCATTAATGCTACAGGGAATTTAACACATTAGAGACTGAATATTCTCAGAAATTTCATTTAAAAATAATGTCTTCTGTGGCATAGCAAAATTAGCTTCAGAATCACCAAACGTTTTTCTTCAATCTTTTAACAGGAATAATCAAAGTATGTTCCTGAAAATTTCTGTTATACAGAACAGCTTCTGAGACTGAGGAACACTATGGCAAGGTATAGCCTAGCAGAAACTCTAGTATAAAAACTGTAACACCTGAAAACAGGGTGTTTATCCCATACACATTACCATAAGTTTAATTTATAGTGCAATATCATAAAGTTTAAAAAAAAAGCAAAGCATATAATAACCGAAATATCAAATTAATTGAATCAATTGGATTTCTAGGCTTGGTAGGTTATCTGGTCTCCTTTAAATCTAAAATATTTGCACCAAAGCAAATGTAGAAGCTTTCTACATATACGTACAGGATCACCTGGAGGGCCTGGTAGTCCTGGCTTTCCATCTCTTCCTGGAGTGCCCTAGAAACAGATGTAAGATTTGGTGTCCTTAAATCATTGATAAGGGACACAGTACTTATTGTTGTATATACAGAGAACTGTCACTTACATTAATACCAGGGGTACCTGGAGTTCCTGGTAATCCTGGAGGTCCCCTAGGGCCCTAAGAAAGGTCATTGAGGATTTAAGAATACTTTCTTTTACTGTAAACTTCAAAAAATGAAATTAGTGCTTTTTATATTAAAGACAAAACTTGTATCCTACCTGCACACCTGCTGATCCAGTTGGACCCACAGGACCCTGCAAGAAAACTCTGAATAATCAGTAGTTATACTTTTTGGGATAAGGGAGATGAACTTCAAAAAACAGTGAATGTGGGATATTGGTGCAGTTCCATTGCAAGAACTGGTTTGGCTTTAAATACAAATCTAATGTTGCCAAAACTAGAAAACTAGAAAATTCAAGAATTTGCTGAGGCCCATTTTTAAGGGCAAGTAATGCAAAAGGATAATGATCTGTGGTGAAACTTACTGTTTCTCTAGGAAATGCATAAGAAAAGGTGGTACTCAGTTGAATAAAAACAAAATAGATGATTTCAATATCAATGGCCTACTTTTAAAATTCAGATTTGAAAATATTTTAACTGAATAAATTATTTTAAAAGATTATTGTATTAATCTAAGATATGAATCTCTAGTAAACTTTCTGAAACATTTTCTCTCTATATCTGAGTGCTGTCAATAAACTGAAATGTATCAGCCAACTATTTTGGTCTGTACGGAAGGCAGATTGCTCTATTCACCACAGTAGAGGCTCATGTAATAACATGTACCGCCTCCACCACAATTTTTTACTGGACACTCTGAAGACACTGCAGATGGATTTCTTTAAAGGCAATAGCAAGAAAGAAACCTGAGAAACAAGCTAAATATCTGAAACAGTTATTGTGATACAACAGCTATTTAGTATGAATGCTGTAGATACACTGCACCGACTTGCTTCATGTTTGAACGTAAACTGAACAGAGATGCATGAGGAAAGCTGTCCAAAATCAGAACTTTACTATTTTCTGGCATAGTACCTGGAACTGTAAGTTCTCATTTATAAGAAGTACACCTAAGCTTGTAATTAGCAGTCACCACAAGTGCAAAAGCTAGGAGCTGAAGCAAAGCCTTCCATATCTCATCCATGTGTCTTTGCCATTTCCAGTTCCAGCATGAGTTTCAAAATGCCATCATCTACAATGTCAAGTATGCCTCTTCTTTTGTACCAGTACTCAGGCTGGATTTTGCTGACAACTGCAAACAACTGTTGCTTAGAAACAGACATAGTCTGAAGATGTCTCAACACCATTACTAGGAAGCCAATCTGTAAAGAAGCCATTGACTATACCAGTTCTCCAGACTTCCATCTCCCACTTAGCACCAGATCTTTGTGGGTTTGGATAAAGGGAAAA
Source organism: Rynchops niger (assembly GCA_013400035.1). Taxonomy (NCBI): domain Eukaryota; kingdom Metazoa; phylum Chordata; class Aves; order Charadriiformes; family Laridae; genus Rynchops; species Rynchops niger. Next base: position 341,576 of record VXBH01008967.1, on the reverse strand, counting down.
GATGCTGATTTGGGAATCAAGTCAGAAAGGAGTTTATGGAGTGGTTTTATATTATTCTTTGTTTATTTTTTGCAGTTTCTCAGTGATTCACAGTGAGAAGCCCGTATTCTGGGCTTTGGCATACTTACTGGTGATCCCTGAATGCCTATTCCAGGAGGCCCAATCTCCCCAGGTGCTCCTTGTACACCAGGTAGTCCTCTTTCTCCCTGAGAAGGGTACAAGGCTTTCAGTTACAACAGGTCTGAAAATGCAAATTAGCCTATTATCCTGGTATTTTAGAAAAATAAATAATTTTTTTTTTGTATATACCTTTGGTCCCCGTGGACCCGGGTTTCCAGGAATACCAGTAGGACCCTAAAAAAAAAACCAACCAAAAAAACAGGAAAAAAGCAAATTATGTTTTGAAATCAAAGAGACTAGATGAATTTTATTCCCCAAATTAATCAGCCTTTATAAACAAAATGTTAGAGATTTACATATGTCTCCCTTATTAATACCACTGTCACCAGGATCATGTGTGAACCTTGCAATAACAGTACAGATTTCTAGACCATATCTTAGTGCATTTATGACTATAACATGTATTTAAATTTTGAAATTACATTCCAATTTCTTTCATTGCATTATAAGAATTCTTTAACAGTTTTGCCTACAAGCAATAAAGTCATAAAAGCCTTTTCAGATTATGGAGTTACCGGTATTCCAGGCACACTTGGTCCAGGAGGCCCCACATCACCTTTTGGACCTGGATGTCCAGGAGGTCCCATAATCCCACCAGGGTCCCCCTACAAGATAAATTCGAATCACCAATTGAAGTGTGAGTATTTTCTCTTACCAAAAAAAAAACCCCTCTAAATATTATCCAGGTTGTCCTAGAAAGTGCCAGTGCTTTGAGAAGAAACAGAGGGGAAAAAGAAACCAATCAAAGCTTTATACAGCTCTGTATTTCACAACGTACAATTTCAAGCAAGTGAGCCTATTCAGGTATCAAAATCCTTACCATAGTTTTATCAAATTTATCACATTTCATTCCACAGAGATTCAGCTCCCCGCACCTGTAAGTACTCAGCTCCCAGGAGGTAGGAAAATCCTATATATTGTTCTCCTAATGTATTATTCATAGGTACTGACATACTCTCCAAAGTGTTATGTATATATGGAAAATCTATTTGAAGGCTTTGATTTTCTACCAAAAATATATTTTCCTTCAAAAAGTTACAGAAGAAGAGGAGGCACGGACCATGCAGCCACTAATAGTAACAAGTATGTTCTCAATTTTCCATGCTTGTAATTTACCCAATCTGTATTTCTTTGTTCCCAAGCCCTTAATACACAGGTTGTAACTAAACCCTGCCAAGTGCTTCTTCGCAGTAACAGCTTCAAACTCTGCCTCTCTCCAGCTAAAGCTGCTAGTGCTAAAGCCCTGGTCTTAATTTTCTTCCTGTTTACATCTCCTCTGTTTCTTATTTCAATGCATACAGCATCTCTTGCTCCACCTCTCTGCAACTTCTCCTGCTTACACAGGTGAATCTGTGCCTTTTATTACGTTCTTGTCTTTTACATGCTCCTGCATCATTGTGTGCGATTCTTTCTGAATCCCCTACATCCCGTTTTGCAAGATGAGTACATTTTTTTTTATTATTCTATAGTTAATTTATTCTTCTGCCTTTTCATCAGCTCAATTCTTCAAACTCTAAATGGATTTTATTAGTTTCTCTTGTACTCCATGACGTACAAATACCAACCCATGGCTCACAGTATGCCTGAATATCCTCTTTCCTCCCCTTCTCTACACATAACATATACTCACACGTCATTTTTAACTCGTTGATGTAGCCGAATTCTAATTAAGAGATGTCTACACAGCACAATACAGTGCCATAAAGAGATCCCAGCCTTGGCTCGCATCTGGGAAGTACAGCTGCCCCAGGGCTCTGCCAGGATGGAGAGGTCTGACTGTGGAGTGAGATTTTACACACTAGTCTGGCTAGGACACTGCACTGAAAAGGCTGTTCTGAGGTCAGGGTCTGAAATGACATTTCTGCACTTCACAGATTTAATGCAAGAGCCCAATGCAACCTCCTTGAAAAGTTACTTAAATTATGAACCGTAAGGGTTGCCAAATTGGCCTGCAGCACCTCTGAGGAGCAGACGGGGTTGCTGCTTTTACATTTTAAAATCAATTCATAAAGCAGCCACAGAGATACACTACAGAAGGATGGAAGGTTACTTCAGAGTGACAGTCTAATATGCTCTAACATATCAAGCTTAATTGAAAATACTTAAAACATACCTTGTCTCCTTTAACTCCTGGATTTCCTGGTACCCCGTGCTCTCCTGGTAAGCCCTGTAATTAATAAAAATATAACTGTACGTTTTTATAGCTATTCCCTTAAAGATTATGTAAAATTACAGATGCAAATGAGTTTACACTGGATTATTTACTGTGCATTAGTATTGACTCAAAATGTCAAAGAGTAGGAGTTAATGAATGCTTCTTTAATTAAGTATATGAATCATTTTTCTTTCAGTTGAAATCTAATAATCACGATTATTTTCTGGACCCTATATCAGGGCAGAATGGCAGAGATTGAAAGGTCTATTTCTTCAATTTCAAAACAATTCAAATTCTTGAAAATCAATCATTTTTTCAAGGAAGGTGGTAACATGTACAAACTTGAGTTTTAAATAAGTGTCTCATCTTTTTTGCCTATGAAGGGCTGCATGGTTTCCTACACCAGTTAATTATTCAAATTTGTATCTTAAAAGCCTCAATGAATTCCTACTCCTGAACATTACTTTATCCACCAAATTCCTTTAAAACATTTCAGATATTTAATGGACAGTCAATTTTTTTTCAGCAAAATAAATATACTCCATCCTTTCGTTTGTCTAAATCTTCTCATCCTTCACATTTTAACTTCAGTATTTTCCCTTGCCCTTTTCATGAAGGATTTGTTATGAATGCAGAGAAATTAAATAGATTAAAATCTTAATAGAAACCATTTAAATAATAGGGAAGGTTAGATTGTTTTCTTTTACTACGCTGTCACAAATACAGAAAACTTTTTCCATAACCCTTCAATGCTATTCACCCAACTATTGTATCAAGCATTTTATTAAGAATACCAGTAATTTCCACAGTACATGACAAAATTGTCAAAACTGAACAGTAAAATCTAAATATGACCCTTAATCCGGAATGGAAAATGAACTTTCTAAGAAAAAGACAAAGAAACACATACTGTTTTTATTTTTCTTTCCAATGTAAATCATAGTTTTGTGAACACTGAGATACGAAGGATGAGAACATTTCATGCCAGTAGTGAGGGTTCAACAGCTGTGCGTTTCCTTTCTCTCCTGTATTTTGTCCTTATTACAGACAGACAGCTACTTGTTTCACCCAGCCATCCATATTAAAAGCATAAGAAAAACCCCCAAACCCTTAATAAAAAATATTCTGCCTGTACCAGCACAAAATCGTTGTAAGAATATATGGAAGTTTAAACGTACTGATTATGGATCAGAAATTGTGTCCTACTCTATCCCCTTTTGATACTAACATAACATATATACAGTCTACCTTCTTTCCTAAGGATTTCTCCAATTTTTTTTTTTTTTTTTTTTGTTTAAGTTGGACCAAGCTTAAGAAATATCTTAGGAAAGGAAAGAAGCAAGTCTTATCTGCTGGATAACTCTTCAATGATGTAAGTGAAAGTAAAACAATTTTCAACCTTCCATAATTTTCATCACGCTGTATAAGATGAATTATTATATTTGTTATTCCATAACATTTCATCTTTAGATGATAAAACAAAACAAGGAGCCTGGAACTATATACATGTTTCCATAATATATACATGTTTCTATAATATTTTTAAATGTATGTTTTTATACGCTAGAATTGTGTGTACAAATCTGAGTCTTCAAGATCATCTGTATCTAGGATCTGCATATATTATATACTGCATTTAGCTGTTCAGAATGTCACTTGATCAACGATCCAGCAGAACAGCAGTTTCGAAAGCAGCAATTATGAACTCAAGGGGGATGATGGCAACACAAGCAAAACAAATGCAGCATTTTGTTTATCTTTCACAGTAAGACTGGGGATCTATATATAAATAAAAGCACAGCAGAAAAGGTTTACAAACTATTGTTATGGAAGATGGGTAAATTAGACACGATTTAAAAAATGCGTGCCCCAACTGAATAGGAAAATAAAGGTATAAAGAAATGGTCGATAAGCAACACAGTACAAAATGACTACATGCCAATTGGAATACTAGGGATTTTTTTCCCTGCCGGGAGCTGAAAATGCTTGTTGTCCAGCTGTCACTTTGCTTATATCCCTAAGACTTTTAACAGGTCAACAATAAAAAGTCTGCCATCTGTGTACCACTCAGAACTGTATTTTAATATTAATAAAGAATATGACTTAAAAGTCTGTTCAAATTAAGCGTTCTCTTCCACTAAGCAGTCTCAGAGTGCGTGTGGAAAGGCCTAAGACAGAATGCAGCCCCACCAGCTCCTAGATGCTTCTGTTTATAGAAATAAGATGAAAACCAAAACTAACCCACAGAGCAAAGATCAAAATCCCAGTTCTTTTCAGGTGAATGGCTTAACTGCTAGGCTAAAGCCAAACTCTCCATTGTCTTCTTTTCTTGGTCCAATTCTTGTATGTAACAACTCAAACCTCCAAAATGGTTTGTAAAACATTCTATGGTTTACAAAGGAAGGGAAGGAGGAGAACGAGGGAGAGGGGTCAGGTGCCACTTGTTGGGTTGTGTGACAACACCACTGCTGTGGACCAAAATCTAATTTCAGTTTACCTGGGGGATTAGGCAGAACACAGTTGCCTGCACACCTAAAAAGGGGTTGTGCCATAATTTGGAAGGGAGACAGGCAGCCACCTCCTCAGAACAGGCCTTCCGCTATATTAGCATGTCAAGTCAAATGCCTAGGGAACTTTGAAGCTTAATGTAACAGAGCCTAATAGTTTAAGACATTTCCTAGAGCATTCAGACTGAAGTTTCACCCGTGCTCTTCCCTTCTGGAGGCACAAGAGTTGTAAGGCTTGCTGGATCCTAGTGGAGGCCCCTGCCAGCTTGAGGGATCCCAACCAGCCAGCAGATCCATCAGTCTGTTGCCCAATGGCATAACAGTTACAGGCACACTAAAATCCCCGTGGGGGAAGCCCCCATCACCTTGCCAAATTCCAACCAGTTGGCAGAGCTGAACTGTGGGAGACCCAAAAGCATAATAACTACAGGCATGTTTAAACTCTGCTGAGACCCCCCACTGCCTCTACAATCCCAACCCATCAGTTTTGCACCCACAGGCATAAAGGTTACAGGCATGCTGCATCTCAGGTGAGGTGGCTCATCCCCCGACTCCTCCTGGATGGCCTCCCTCAACAGGCAGTGATGTCAAGCTTCAATAAACCATCTGCATCATGCTTCTGACACCACCTGTCTGCCTGTAGTGAATCTGAATATTGGGGTTTATTTAACAACCACCGAGATGAGAGCTTTTACCCTTCTTGATCATCTCACACTCTCATTCTCAGTTATCATTATGTTCTTTGGGTCCTGACTTTCCTTTCCAGCAGGGAGATTGTTGCTTGCCCAGGATGGTTGGACAGCAAGTTGTCTTCGTTTGTGTTGTGCAGCTACTCACAGTTAGCAGTCTTAGGTGTTATTGGCTAAGGTCCCTGGCAATTGTTTCCATGCATTTCCCTGATCTCCACGACCTTCTCCCACTTCCAGGACCCTTCCTCCATGCAAGATCTTCAGTTCAGATTCTGACATTCTCGCATGGACACACAAACACACACACATGCATCTCCTGCCATCTTTCAGTGTTCACAGATTAAGCTATTTTTCACCTATGGCAGCCACATAATGGCCTTAGGCAATTTATGACTGTTAGTAAGCCACTGCACAATTAAATTGGAACATCAGCCGACATTCGTAAGAATAACCTCTCATTCTGCTTTCTGCAGAAGTATTTTAGTAATTTAATCTATTGAACAGTAATTAAAAAAGGGTATTCTATTCAATTCTTTCCAACCAATACTTGAAGTCTGGCTAAAGATTTTAATATTGTTCCTAGTTTTAATGGAATTACGTCTTGCTCTGAATATGAATTTTACTCATAAATCTGACCTAAATTCTAAGATACTAAATATAATTGTTTATTCTGTGCCCCTTATTAATCTTTACCCCTTTTACAGGAAGTAAAACATTTCAGAATAATACAAAACCATAGACAGAAAATAAGGAAGGCCATGTGTTTAAATCCTTGGGGTACCCTTACTTTCCCTGTTTCTTCTCATTTTGCTTCACACACTGTTCTTTCCAGTTCAGGATGTAACATTATTAAAACTTTTCTAGAGATTTTTATTTAATTTTCACCTATTCCTGTGAGCTAAGAGTGATTTTTGTAGAGCTAATTGTCTGTGAATCAGACTAATTAGTATTGTCATTCTTACTTGTTCAGATGGTAAAACAAGGACAAAAAGAACATAAGCAAATGGCAGAATTTTACCCTAAGGCACCCCATACTGCTATGCTTCGACATCTTTTTGCTATAGTACCACCCACAATAGGAGCACCTACGATAACTTCTGTAGTACTGCTTCACTGGCTAACTGTTCACACACCGCACTTCTACAGCTTGGTGAAACTTCACAATACATACAACTTCTCCTGGCAGTCCCCTGGGTCCAACGGGTCCTGGAGGTCCTTGCAGTCCCTGTCAAATGATACAATGACATCTGGCATTAAGAATTGTCTTCCACATGGAGTAAGAACTACAGAGTTTCCTCATTCTCCCTTAATCTAACATTTGGGCCAATAAATCTTTGGGACTGATACATACAAAATCTAAAGTATGCGTACAAAGCAAATACAAAGGCACTACCTAAAGGGAAAGACAAGACAAAACAAAAGGAATTAATCAAGATTTCCCCCCTCAAGGGACAGATCTAGAAGTAATCTTTTAACTACATGGTAGGTGTTCCTTCTCTTTTTTGGAATAGATCTCATCAGAAGGACTCCAGAGCACCGAAAGAAAAAAGGATTGAGAGGTAGAGATAAAAGGATGACTTGGTGCAAACCCTAATGATCCTTCGGATCTCTACAAGCCTTTTCTGGAAGGTATACAGGGTGAAGGTGACCTAGATTTCCACTGCAGTAACAACAGTTATTTCAGTAGCTTCCTACCAAGGAAGCTTCCGTAGCTTTCTACCAAGCGTCCAAAGAGCAGTCTAAAGAGTTAGAGTGGAGAATAATTTTTAAGACCACAGTTTCGTGGACCCTATAGCTGCATCTATTCCCCCCGGGACTTCTTTTAAGGATCTAAGGAACTTGGGTACTATCTTATCCAACATGAATAGTGTTGAGTGGAGATTACATCTTCACAGTTTCCAACTCTACCTTTATTTGAAACAATTCAAGGCATCATGAGAGATTCTCAAGAACATTTGTGCTTCAGTTGCTTTCTTCAAAGCAAGGCGATGACTACTTTGACTTTAATCCTGCAGTCTCACAGGATTAAATATAAGAACCACTAATGTACCGGCAGTGGTTACTCATTGCCTCACTGATGGATAAAGGGAATACACCCAGCTACTGGTGGATTTGTAATTGCAAAATGTGCGATTGCAAACGCGATTTGTAAATGCAAAATGACACTCCATAGTCTTAAATGGCCAAATAGCATTTCAGCTTTGCATAAATATTCCTTGCTCAGTGATGCTGAGATCAACAAGAATTTATGAACTGAAAGTAAAATAGCCACGATACATGCACAAACTTTTGATATAAACTATTTGCATTCTCTGCCCTTCAATAACAGCTAGAGTTGATAGCATTCAGAGTCCTCTTATGTAACATGAAATGTAATGGCTTTTAATACCACAAAAATACCTTTCACCTACCTTTGATCCTGGATTTCCAATAAGACCAGGTGGCCCAGGCTCTCCTGTTTCACCCTAATGACATTGTTTGAGAAAATAAAAAAATGCAAATTTACTGTTGTTATGTCTCCCAGTGTCAGCTATGTACACCAGCAATGCATATAGTGTGTGCAAGTCAAAAAATACCTTATTTCCTTTTGATCCGTCCATTCCAGTTTCTCCCTGAAAATAGCAGGTACAAGCATAGGAAGTTAAAACTTTAACCAAGATCACCTGAGAGTTCAATTTGCTACCTTAAAATATTATAATATAGTTTGCAAACTTAACGAATACTAAGAAAGCATTAAAGAATTTCTGATGCCTTGTACAAACTCTGAAAGGCATTCCTCTTCAAAACTTATTCATTTCCAGGTCTTCTAGTGTTTTAAAGAAAAATTGTTTGAAAATACCACATTTGATTAAGAGCTTTCTCCAGTCTAAAGCCTGCTTTTCACCACTAAATGTCTATTGGTGACACAGTATTCATCTCCAAACCCACACATTATTACTGTATGCCTTATTTTGTTTATTACAATATACTAACCACAAGTATCTGAGCAACCTTCAGTTGTGTATTAAACAACATAACCAGCTTTTGTCAAATGTCATAAGAGAGGACAATAGTTAATTAAAAATAAGCAACATGTGTAAACAGATTTTTACAGAATGAGTGTTCTGAAAATATCCCCCAAAATAACAAAAAAAAAAATGGCTATAGGAAAACTTCCTAATGTTAAATGCCACACTGGAAACTGGTCAAACAATTAAAATAGTACAGTTCAGCCCACATATGATTTTGTGAAATAACTGAATGAAAGAAAGAACCCTCAGGGAACAAAAAAATCATGTACTTTAAACTGAGTTCATGGACTGTACAAACTACAGAAATGCTGAAGAACAGGGCATCTTTGGTTTTTATTCATAACCTGTGGAACTTGATGCACGTGTAAGGAGGAGACAATACATACGTTATCCTACATAATCACCAAATCTAATGAAAGTATACAAAGAATTACAGCATGAATACAGTATGAAAATCATATAAAATGTAAATTATTCACATCAGTTCAAAACATAGCTACACTTACTGGATCTCCCTTGTCCCCTTTTTCAGAAGGCTCTCCCTGTGGAAACACAGGGAAGAGGTTAACACAGATTTATTTCAAATGATAAATGGTACTTATGCCTGGTTTTGGTGAAGGGTGCTTGATAAATATTACGGGTTTTTTAAACCTATATAAAATATAAGTATATGGACTACAATAGATTACTTGAAGGATGTTGTCCGTCATTGGCCAATACAGCCTAAACCATGACAAGGGATGATGTTGATTTAATGCCAAGACCATGACATGTGTGATCCTTTCAAGCAGGAGCACAAGGGACAGTCAGGAACATGAACTAAAAAGAGTGACAAGGGATACAAATCTGACAAATTCTCAAACACAAGTACTTTATAACACTCAAAATCATGACTCTATCATATTGACAGAAAAAAAAAAATAGTTTCTGGCTGCATGAAAATTGTTTATACAACTTTCCTTTATACAAGGATATGACCAAAGAACCCAACTGGAAACCTAACAACTAAATAGCCAAATGCTTGCTATTCAGTGAATGAAGAATTGCTAGAAAATCACAATATATACCTATTACCCAGCAATATGCCTCCCCTTCAATTCTTTCTGGAAAACTTAGGCTTAAACTAAAAGATCTTAAATTATGACGTTTATGTATAAATTTTAATAATTTAAAGAATCCTGATTTTTCATATAGATATTAAAGATCACATTCATAACTTGAAAAAGTATGAATGGCGTCTAATTCGTGAGGCAATCACTGGTCATAAATTTATATAAACATAATTTCAAACTGGCATTCAGTGAAAGTATGAATGTGTTTAAAGTTAGGAGTTCGTGGTCTGTTGGGACAGAGAAATTTACTTGCATATGTAAATACTCTCTCAAGGAGGGGCTTGAGTAGACTAAATTACTAAGGACATTCAGAGATAGACAGCTTTTCCTATTCCCAATTTTCTTGATCTGAATATATTTTCCAGAGTTTGACTCATAATCAGTATGTTCAGCCACCTTTTAGTATCACACATAAGTAGTAAGGAATTCATTTATTTACCTTTTCTCCTTTTGCGCCGGTCATTCCCAATTCTCCTTTTTGACCCTTTTAACAAAATAAATTATATTTGAAACCTCTTATGTTCTAACAAATACAAAATAAAACTCCTCTCCTTTAACTGCACTTTGTTCTGTGTAAGACACAAAAATCTTAGCTTTTATGGAACAGAAATTTGAGAATGAATCATCTCCAAATTAATTTTTATCGCTTTTTTCTTTAGCAGATTTGCAGGCTTCGCAATTTAAAAAATGTTGTCAATCCTGTGACATATCCAAAGCGTTTGTCTCTTTTCTTCCAAGTTTAATAGGCATCCAATTGTCAAAAATTCATTCTGCTGTTTAAACCAGACAGATGCCTATAAACAATATACTGTCATATATTACGGATTCAGAATCTGCCATCCACGTAACTTTTATAGGCAGACTATAAGTAGTTTTGGTACAGAAAGTCCCTTTGTTACAGAGAACCTGCTTTAAATATTCAAGATTTACTATTAAAAATATTTTTTGAATTTTGACTTTTCTTAGAGTCTTTTTTTCAAGAGACTTTTTTCTCCCTAACCGTCAGGCCAGCTAATTTGACTTGTCCTCAGACAGTGTTATAGAAACCACACGCAATTCTTCTTGCATTTTCCCTTTCTGGCTATCATAGAGTAGAGGAGAAAGGCTCACATGCTGCACCTGCAGGATGGCACAATGAGTTGGATATTGGGCTACAGAGATCAAAGAGCCAATCATATCCAAAAACTATTCCTTCAAGCACTGTTGTGATAAATCAAATAACAGATACTGTGTTAAGGGTGGCAGAGACAGGTTAGATAGAAGCTTTGAAATTTCTCCAAATTCCATCCAAAATGCTTACAACGTCTCCCTTCTGGCCTTTAGGTCCAGGGGTCCCAAGTAATCCCAGTAGTCTTGTATCACTCTGGAAAGAAATATCACCACAAAGATCAGAGAACAGAACATGTCACCATTTATTTACATTAACAATATATTTACCATAATAATTTAATTTAATTTACCAGTATGTAAATTCAGAAGCCCTAATTTACTACCAAAAAGGGATACTAAATGCCTATGCAGTACATCTAAGTAACGTATTGCAGTAACATCCTTTGTCACACATCCATACGCCAGTCAGACGAGCAGAAGATGAACAAAAGCATAAAAGGGAAATGTCTACATTGAATATTGCTATGCAAATCCATGATTTTTTTTTCTTACCTCAATGCAAAGAACATATTTTTATGCTAATTATTACAGTACATTTATCAAGTATTTTAGAAAAGAACAATAAAAATCACTTCTTTCCTTTGACAAAAACACAAGCTTTTTATTTTTAAGCAGCACGAAATGTAAAATAGAACTAATTTAAGTCCACTACAGTAATGAGACAGAAGGAGAGGGAATGAATATGATCAACAGGCTCCTCACACTGCTCCTCAAAGAAAACAGACAGATTTAAGGACCAGAGGTTCAGGTTGTATACTTGCTCAGGCATTATTGCACTGCATCTATTTACTCTTCTGTACAAGGTAAAGACACAATAAAATACAAAACAAATGGTTTGCTCTTCACAAAGCCATGCTCAGACTACCTAAGGGGAACACGTTTTCTTTCAATGACAATGGAAAAAGCAACAAGATCCTGAAAAATGAGCTCAGGTCTGGACCCAAGGAGTCCAAGTCCTAGAACATCTGCCACTGGTCTGAGTGGGAACACTGGGCAAGTCAGCTGTCCCCTTGCCATGCTCCAGTTTCCATATCTCTAATATGGGAAAATATCATAATGAGTAAAAGTGCCATTTACACTCTGTTAATATTTTCAGAAGTTGAAAACTGAATATAACCTGAATAAAATTCATAATACTTTTATAAACATAATGTCCTGAAGGATCTTCAGCAGTTAGGGTTTGTAACACTGTTACTACTCTAATTATCAAAATTGTCTCCAGAGAAATAAGCAGACACCCAAAGAAGGGAACCTGAGTATTGCTAAGAAGTATATGACTACCACCTGACTGAGAACGATCTACGTGTCTGTTATTATGAGTATACTGTAAGTTATGATTTATTCTGAGTTGGGTATTTCTTTTGCATACATGGAAGGAAAAAAGGGGTATTAGACCAAATGACTACTTTTATGCTCTTTGCATACTTACAGGTCATTTGCTCTTTACAACAAAATTTAAGTGAAATATGCCGAATAAAAGAACTCAGAAAATAACGAATTATTCAAGATAATCTGTAATTATTATGAATTATAATGATTTTGAAACATTTCCTGAGGAGATAGTGATGTAGTTTCAATTGTTTTGTGTTGTGGTTTCATTTTTATTTTTGCGTGTTGGAGAACATTTTAGATTAAACTGACTTGTATGCTCTTTCCAAAGATGTTTAGAAGCAAGTTTGACTGAAGTGACCTTATATCTATGTACAGAAAACTGGTAAGTAAAAAAGATGACAAGCAGAGGCCTTGAAAGCCCAGGCAAAGGATGGTAACAGAGGCCCGAGAGTGAGTAAACACAAATCATGAGGCATCATTTACCAGTCACTGAAGGAACGTAAGCTACAGAGCAGGGCAGAAACAGTTTCTTAGCATAGCAAAGAGAACAAAATGCAGGTATGGAACACATGCAAAGCATCTCATTTATGTTGAAAGCGCAAAATACATAACAAGGAGGAATATAAAAGTAGTCACACGCCTTGCAAGAACAGGCACAAAGGAAGAACAACGAGGGAAGAAATGCTCCAGCACTGTCTCCCTCCCCGTTAAGGATCAATGGTACTACTTATCCTCAGCGGGTTCCCCTCACCTTTATTAAAGAAAGACTGCTGATATTGGTTTGCCATTCAGCACAATTTTCTGCTGCAATCAGCAATTGTATTTATAGTGCTCTCTTTCACTGTATGCACGGATCAAGTAAATTATGCTTTTAAAGACTTGCACTCCAGCCTCCTTACACAATAAGGCGATTGATATTGAGCCAGAAAAAGCCTGGTTGCAACAAATTATTGAAATACATTATGCAATTACAACCACTCATTGATACCATACAGAAACCAGAAGAACTGAAAATAATCTGCTAAGAAACAGGGAAATTATGGGAAAAAAAAAAAAGAGGACATTATGAATTATGATGGATCTTAAGATCCCTCTCACTGATCCCCCATATTTCCTGGTAGCAGTTTCTCATGATTCATAGAAACATAAAGAAGCCACACTAATATCCTCAGAAAAACAAAGGTATTAAGATCTCTATAGCAACAAAAATGTGGTCACAATTTAAACACTTTAAAAAAACAAACTGAAAGAAGACCCTGTGAGATCCTTGAGAACATGCATAAGATGTTGGAAAACGAAGAGACCATTTCCTGTGGTGTAAGGAATCTCAGAAACCTCAGGACATCACCAAAATACCATTGTACAAGTGCAAATATTTGAGGCACATTGCAAATTACACACTGGAATGTGAAAGATCGCTCGGTACCTCCAAGGTGCAGTGAAAAAAATCAGTACTCATCATACTACGTAATGGTGTGGGGAAAAAAGGAAAGTTACTAGTGCATACATCTGCCTAAATGAATAAGCAATGGCAAAGCAGACAAACTCTTTGATGTCTTTGTCTTGCCCTCGATGGGAATATCCCATTCCCATCATAAAATGTGTAGAAATTAATATGTTTGCTGTAGCAGTTGGAGACTTAAGTTGACTCTCGGAAGACCTGAATATGTACAGAAAGTTTGCACATTTAAAATCTGCTACTTGAATCAGATGGCCATCTTCTCTCTCATCTGAAACCAAACAGCATTTCCATGTTGAACGGTTAATTGCTCATGACAGTCATTAAAATCTTCAGATGAGACAGCTGAAGGAAGAATAAAGTTGCTAAGCTATATGGGGTTTAAAAGATGATTAATTTACAGACTCAGAGTAGCTGGTCTACATTTTTCCAAAATATCATTAACTAGGAAACATAAGACAACTTAAGAATTCTTAGAGCCTTACAATAATAAGAAACGTGACTTTTGGAGACATGCTTGCCAGATCCTGAAGATCACCACTGTTTGTATTTCCTCCTGCAGAATTGACCTTAAAGGGACTATCAGGGTAAAAGAGATTAATAGTCCAGAGGTGGGGTATGAGTTACAATAAATATGGTATTGATAGAAGAAACAGGGCTGGTATCAGTGAAAGCTGTCTTTAGCAGGAAAAAGAAACTGGTAAGAAAATGAAAGGTATAAGCCCAAAATATAGAAAACTTCAACACATACATATGAAACGGCAGACCAAAACCAGAAACTAAGTCTTGTTAGTCCAGGACAGCATATAAAACTATGCTTAATTCCTAATGCATGTTCTAAGGTGATATACTGATTTAGAATGGATTAAATATGAGAAATACAGAAGAGAAATCACTCCAGTGATAAGCAACTATAAAGATATGTTTGACATGAATTTTTCTCCAGAATCCCTATTCAAAGAAAGATTTTATTACTCCTCTGGATATGTTATAAAAGAAAAATATCCTGAATTCACCTGCACTTTATAGTTATGCGTTTTAATATTAAAAGAAATGGATGTCTTCCAGGTTTGACCTGAATGACTTAAGGTGTGATACACACAGTAACCTTTGTGTTAAGCTTAAATGATTTGAAAAATCTGTGCTAAGAATTTAAAAGCTCTTTAACACGGAACACTGTCCTATGAATTTTAACTTTTTTCTATGAAGCGCTTGTAGCTGCAGGTGGATCTATAATTAAGACAATATTTTTATTAGTTTATAATACAAACATAAGGACAATTCTTGTGAATTGCTAGCAAATCTTTTAAAATTTGCTTCCTTGTCTTTCTAGTCTACAATATTTTTATTAGTCTATAATACAAACATAAGGACAATTCTTGTGAATTGCTAGCAAATCTTTTAAAATTTGCTTCCTTGTCTTTCTAGTCTACTCTTAGGATCACGACAGAGTAGGTCAAGAAAAAAGAAATGTTATGTATGGTTTAGAGCAATTAGGTTTAGGAATGGGGAGATGGTGCTTTATGCTAACAGCTAGGTGGTCCACCAACCTCCTTTTTGAGTTATACCAGGCAAAAATACACGAGTAGAAGATGGATGGGAGGTAAGACACATGATAGCAGGATAGACGACACAGTAGGGATGTGACCGGAGTGTGGACGGAGCCTATGCAAGGATGCATAAAGGGGACAGGCAAGGATCTACCCTTTGGATGAATTTGGAACGTGGTTTGCAGGGATCAAAACTGTGGTCATTTCAATCTTAGATGCTGCTTAGCCATAAGCGCACACACACACACACAGACACTATATCAATCTCCATACCTCATTATAATGCTTGTTCAGTGAATCCAGAATTCCTTTTAGTCCAGAAGGACCCTATGTAGAAAAACATGCATCAGAAGGTCATTTTAATTTACCTAATGTTATGTCTACATACCTGTAATAAAAGAGCAGTGGTCACGTAAAAGGGTTTTGATTTTTATTAGATCAGACAGTAAATTATATTCTGTAAATTCATTATATCTTTTTTCAGAGGAGAAGCAGAGTCAGTTTCTAGATCCCTGAAGTTTTGAAAACTGGCAGCTTATTTCTGAGTGAATCGGTCTGTCAGAGAAGGCAGAGGTGACATTCATATCAACTGTAATGCGAATCCCTTCTCGTATGAGTAGCATCATCTTTGTTCTGCATCATTTTAAAACTCTTGCCACTAACTCAAAGCACAAGTTTTGATGTAGAAGCAGCTCCTAGTGTGAGTAAAGAGCTAGGTTTTTAATTCAGATGCAGAACAGGAAATTGAGGAATGCCAGAATTCTCCAAAAGACTAACTTCCTAGTTTTATTAGTATTGTGGGTTTATACCTATACACACACAAAGAATTTCAACAACAGAGAGGGAACTTCCTGCTCAAATGCAGGTTTACGATGGAGAGATTAAAAAAATGTGCTTGGGAAAAATAAAACATTTTAAGACATATTTTGCCACAAACTATGCCCTCAATGAGATTTTTAAGTGTGGGAAATTACGGCACAACAGAAAAAGTTGAGTAAAGACCTTATGAACTAAAACATGCGTAAATTTACAAATCAGCAGAGCCTCTCTCTCTAAGCTGAAATTTTCATCATGCAGTATGAACTACAGCCACTCATGATGGCTGTAAGAAACGTTTGACTACATTAATAAGATTACAATATACTTAGTTTAAGTCACCTGGTCTGAAAGAGCTGCATTTAATAGAGACAGGGCACAAAGGCAACTCTCCACTGGGGCTTTTTATAATCACAGACAATTTACTGTCCACAGCTTTTGTGTTAGTGTGGAAAATGTAGCTGGCATATATGCACCCTAAAGATTGCGTCAGGAAATTGAATTCTCTTCAGTTTTGAAAAGGGTTGTTCCTCAAGAAAATTAAGTTTGTTTATCAGTCAGAGACTGTATGTGAGAGAGGAGTCAGAGATTTTATCGCACATTTTAATTTTGTATGAGGTCTTTGTTAATTGTTTTATGTGCACTGTTATTATACATACATCACATGACAGAAATATTCTGGTGTTATGCATCATAATAGGAAAGCAGCTTTCTACACTTTCAGAATAAGAATCTATTGAAAATTTCTCCCATTTCCACACTAAAGGACCTGTAAAACTATTACAGGAAGTCAGGGGTCAAAAATCACTTCTCATCCAAGACAGAAATTGCTCAAGATGAAAATATTGTTGTTTTCAACTAGTAAGACTTTTGTAACAAGAACTGCTGTCAAATTCACAGCAGGGCACTGTTAATACTCCAAAGTATTCCTAGAAAAAATGAAAAACCTTCTATCCACTCATTTCAATTAGACATACAAGAAAAATACTGAAATGCTATGCTGGGTTAATATAAGCTAAATAACCATTCGCTATACTTTTCAGTAGCAGGCTATGCTGATGAACTATTCTTAAAAACTTGAGAATTACCATAATGTAAAGTACTTGCATAAAAAGTAAGACACCAGTTTGGTGATTATTGATTAAGTAATAAAATGAGATAGCTACTTAAAGGATGTACATCCTGAGGGTGGTATCTTTTGGCTCCTACATAATAATATTTTGAAGTGTTCTGACAAAGCATTTAAATGAGGTAGGTCATGATTTTCATTCTGACAGCAAAGCCTTCTCTGGCAAGATGCATCTGCTCTGTAGGAGTGCACAGAATGGCAAACACACAAAGTTTTCCCACATGTACAAGATAATTCTTCTAAACCTTGATGGTCTTCCTTACCAGTAAAGGTACTTCCCTTGAGGTACTGAACTTCAAAAAGATGAGAAACAGAAACATGATTTTGATTAACCAGACGGCTACTTCCTTGGGTAAAAAAAATTTCAATCTGATGGAAACTAACTAATAAAAGAGAGGCAATCACAAAGTTCCCATGGAGTCTGAAGGTATAAAAAAACAGGAAGATGATAAAGACAAATTAAAGTCAAACAGGCAAAAGTTATTAAAACTGATGGATAAATCAGTAAGACCTGGCAGAACAGTATTGCAGCACACCAGAACAAGACAGGTGTGTTCTGAGACATCATCACTAAATTATGAAATATGATCCTATGTATTCTACAGTGATTACATTGTTACAGAAATATAGTGGTACTTAAATACTAGGGGATATTAGGAAGATTTGGAAGCCACAGGAAACACCTCAGGTGCCTCACTCCCTCTTTGTTCTCCAACATTGGAAGAGATACAAAGCCATACATTTTTCCATTCACTTTATTTTAGAAGTGAATTGTCACCCCAAATTTAAAAATAAGATAAATATAGTCATGATGCTTTGACTGAGATGCTCACTCAACTCTGATTTCTGAAGTTATTGGCATAATTTTTACTTCGATATCCATATTAAAGATTGCAATCCAGAACTGGGACTGAACAGTGATGACAATGCCTACTTATTAGATGTCTCAACCTCAACACTGTAATCCCTTAGTGTTGAACCCTTGAATCCAGAGTCCTGGCAGGATTCTGTAATCCTGCAAGCAGTCAAAGATAAGAATTTATTCTCCCTTCTCATTTGCCACCCTGTCGTTTCTTTTACTGTTTTTCCACAAATGAAACTGCTGCAGCCACACAGCCCAGGAAGGACTGAATGCTGTACATGCCACCAACCCCAAGCTCTCAGATATTATTTGTACATCAAATAAATAATTTTTCACAAAATGGAAAGCCTTTGTACATGTCACAGTTTTGAGAAACAGCCATAACCTCATAAAACCCCAGAACTGTCCTATGAATAAAGGCAGTCAAGGAGAACTTAAGGCATTTGGGTTGCACTCTTGACTATGCCTTTGTGTTACCAGAGGTAAACCACCCCTCTGGTTTTAGTCTTTCCATTTTCAAACATTGACCTAAATTTAATAATTTTATCTTTCCATCATTCTTTCTAAAATAAAATTAATTGAGTATACACAACAAAAATTACTTTTATTCAAGGGTGTTTTGCTAAACTCTAGCCTCTTTCTTCCCTTCCATGGTGTTTCTCTCCACCGATATAGCTGCATAATACACTCTGAAGTCCCTACAGACAAAAAAAAGCACCAGTACTACTGGTTTGCAAGTGGAGAAGCAATGAAATTAACAGGAGTTGAAGAATTATTGTACAAGCAATTTCTAGCTTTTGAATGAGAATTTTGCACATCTGCCACTTTGGATGTTTTTCAGACTGCTGCTTTGCAAATACCAATCAAAAGCTCACTTCAGCGGGGTTTCCTTTTTCTTTTTTAATATCAAGTTGTGTAATTGAGAGAAGTGAAGCACACAGAGGGTACAGTTGCATGAATAAGAAAAGAACCAAAAATGTGTCATGATTGTTTTCCAAAATTACAAATAGTTTTCAGATGTTATTTCTATAGACAAGGCAGGAATAGAAACACAGGTGCTTAAAATGAAATAGCTCCAAACTCTGAAATTACTGGGGTTTATAATATATTTTTCTCCCTTAACTTTTTAGTTCATCTGCATTTCTGTAAAGATGAGACTGCTGAAAAAGTCTACCCAATCTCACAGTCCACGCAGTAAAATGTGTAACAAGAAAATTAAACTGGTTGGATCTCAAGAACAGGCCATTTCAGAGAACGCAGCATTGCAAGTGACTCAGTGTAATCACTTTATCCATCTATTTCAGATCTGTGCTTGCCCATTAAAGTAAAATACTGTTTTCCTGATTACAATAACGTAAAAAACCATGAAACTCATCAGTGCAGATGTGTGATACTATATAACTATTCCAAGAGCAAATGGAAAAAATGATGAAGGCATGACGTCTGCCACAACAGAATACAACAAATAAATTACATTTTTATATGGATTTTAAAAACTTAAATGCATAGAAACAAACAATATGATGAACCCTTGCCAGCCATTCCTGTCCTACCACGTAAGCATTTCCAATATTCTTCTAGAAAGCAGCTGAAAGTCCAGGAATAACAGAAATGCTACTGACAATTTTCACTTATCATTGCTTTAATTTTCTGTTTACTGTAATTAACTGATAACATTCACTCACTTTCAAAATATTGGTAGAGGAACGACAGTATTTCCTTAGGCAGAGGAAATGAAATTTCCAAGGCAAACTGCTGGCTACTTAAGATAACTACTTTGTTGGCATTGACATACACACTGAATAACAAGAGATCAAAAGTGTATGGAATTAAATGACAAAATTAAAGTAGCCTATGAACTTCTCCACTGCCTCGCATGCAACACAAACAAAAATGAAGACTTTAAGGAGTAACACAAAGCTAATCTTCCAAGCAAGAATAGCTGTGAAGATAAAAGATATGAAGTTCAGCCCCCTGCAAAGGTAAATGACGAACCGAATGATGAGCTCCAAGGGCTATAGAAATTGTGCAATAAATCTATTCTGGTT
The DNA here is from genome assembly GCA_013400035.1 of Rynchops niger. Lineage (NCBI taxonomy): Eukaryota > Metazoa > Chordata > Aves > Charadriiformes > Laridae > Rynchops > Rynchops niger. The sequence goes on along the minus strand of VXBH01008967.1, from coordinate 321,556 downwards.
GCAAACAATAACTCTGGATGTTTTGGTAGAAAACAGCAAATTTAAGAGGATGAATAATCGTGATTGCAGTTCACTAACCTATTATTTAGCAGACCCAAAACTTCTTTCCAGCCTCTGGCACAGACACCTTCTTGGACAAGATGGCACTTGGCCAAATCATGTGGTCCTCATGTTTCCTACCTCTAAAAACCAGCGCTGATAGCACTTCCCTTCTGCCAAATAGCAACACTGGGCGGAAGTCATACTGGGACTCACCTCAAAGAACACTGTTATACTAGTGGAAGTCTGTAGCACAACTCTAGCTTGGCACTCTTGTTATTTTAAAAACCATCTGAATCCCCCACTAAAATGGGAACTATTGAGAAATGGAATACCTCCAGTTAGAAGAGGTCCAGCAGAGACAGAGAAAATTGGGATAGAAAACCTTAATGGAGAAACCAGTAAAACTCCTATTTCTGTCCTCTAGGTTACCTATGTAAATAGAAATATCCAGCTGATGATTCATGTAAAAGTAAAAATAATTAAAAAAACCCAAACAAAACCATACCAATGACAAACAAACTCCCAACACCTCCCACAAATGACTATAATGTGTAAAACAGCGCCAAACATCATGCAGCTATTTTCTAAGTGGGACAAATGGAAAAATAAATAATCTTGTCTTGGAAATCTAAACAAAAATAGGCAGGTAGCAATTCTACAACCCTAGACCAAAAAAGCATTTTGCTGAAGTGAAGGCTGCAGAGCTGGGCCTCAGGCTTCCCTAGGCCAACAGTAGATAAATACGAAGTTCAGACACCTTCCATACATTTGATTTAAGTACTGAAAAAAGATTTAGTGGGAACTAGAACGCCAATGCATTATACCCACACAAAATAATTTACGGGCTGCTGTCAACCCCTTCTGTGTTGATAAATCCTTTAGATATATAGCTATCGGTTCAATTCTGCAGTCAGATCAAAATTCCATACTTACAACCTCACAGCATCCTACTATGATAGTATTTCTTTTTGTTTCATAAAATCAGCATTTCAATTTCAGTGAAGAGCCACGCAGAGTAGGATAACAGCACATGAAAGAGACAGTGCCTCTTTTCAGAAGACTTGACAAGAAAATGCAAGCAAGAAAATACATTTGAAGAGTACAGAGATTTTGATTTCACAATCATAATTTTCAGAATGCTTCTGAGAGTGAAATGAATAGTGTATTTAACAAGCTTTAAACTGATCTCTACTCTTTAAAATGGGGGAAGGGATCAAAAAGCACTAGAGGGAGCTGCTGTTCTACCGAACCCGTTTGGATTCCTTATTTTCAGCATAAATTGTTACCTGCTGGAGTGAGACAAGTGTGAGCACACATCTTGGCTCTCGGGTATTGAAATAACAGAACAGTACTCAAAAACCAACATCAGACAGCAAAGATGCAAACCATGAATTCTGAACCAGAAGGGAATAACAGAACACTTTAAAAGTCTATAATATTTAATAAACCTTATAAGATACTAAAAGGAGCTGGTGATCAGCATCTAGGTAGGCTTACAGAAATATTTTTTTGTAACCCATCAATAAAAATCCTCATTGACTCCTTGCCTTCTGCGGGCACAGGATTTGCTCCAGAGGGAAAAATTACATAAAAGAATGGATAAGGGAAAAATGACACAAAAGAAAGGATACCTGGAAGAAGCTGCACAGAGAGTGCCACCTTAATTGGGTAGTTTCATCATCATTTGCCAATAAATCTACATTTCTGACACTGATACCTGCTTTTAACCAAAGATATGCAGATGATGTTAATGGACTACAAATTCACAACTAACATCAAATTTACTGAAAAAAAATCCCCAGAAATTAGGTTAGGGGAAAAAAAAAGGGTATTGAGAGAGGGTTAGAAAAGTCAGATTGATGGCAGATAAGAATATAAAGAAAACTTAATTGCTGCCATGCCACAAGTAGGTAAAAAAGTATTATTTTAATTAATCAAAACTCACACCTCTTAGTAGTGCCCAATTTATAACCATTTTGACTGTTCAGACTGTGGTCTCATAATCCTTCCCTGCCCACACTTTTTTTAGGACTGTTGTTTATATCAAATCCCCTGAGTAATGCATCCTATCAACTGTTCGCCAACTTCTTCCTCAAGGAGGTAGAACTTTCCTTCTTACAGGGTTTATTTTTTTGTCATTGCTGAACACCTGGCTGAACATCTAATATCTAAATGAAGTACTTAACCTCATGGCATAAGCTGATAAATAAATTAGGTAAATTTATTAATTTCAAACACAGAGTGTGTGCTGTAACTACCACAACAATTAATGATTGAATCTCCTTTTTCTCTAATACAAATTTTTTATTCTTCTGAAACATCAGCCAAACACGAAACTTACTTTTTCTGGGGAGTCTAATTTTTACGTGTTTTATCAATCTGTTCGTACCCTGTATATGCAACCACCCTGCAGGCGTGACAGTTCTGTTGCACTTTGGAGAGGCCAAAGCAAGGGCCAACAATATATCCACGTACCACTACTTACTATTGGAAGAAAACGGGTAGTTGGAAGCACAATCTAGCAAAATTTAATACAGTTTGAGCTTAAAAAAGAGAGGCGGAATAATGGATCATATTAAAGTCTTTTTGGGAGGTACAAGCTGTAGCGCTTTAAATATAGGGTACTGCCAATGCACATTAACAGGCATTACTGCTTTTAAAGTATGCTTTTTTCTACGTGTTATATTCTCAATCTTGGAAGAAGGAAGAAGAACACAAGATGCTGGTGTAGCTGCCTCCAAAGTAAGGTTTGCATTAAGATACTTACAGCAGAAAAAAATATCTTTAACCAATATTTAGGCCATGATCGCTTGAGGATTGCTTTTCTGATATGTAGTGCTAGGATAGACTGCCCATACAGAGCTCCTCGTACGGATGCTGCCATGCTGACAATGCTGAGTTTCCCTTTTGCTGTAAGAAAGTCTGAAATAGGTCTCAGTAATAAAAGTGCAATTTAGCTTCCGCTCAAGATTTCTGGTACATCTGTCAAGGATCATACATGCTCACAAGCCTGACCTGCCAGCAAATCTATGATGGCAGAAATCTATAATGAAGAAACAGCTTTTCACTGGCTCAAAAAAAGCTAAGTAGATTAGGTCAAACATTGACCTCCTGCTATGGTTTGGTTGTTGTTAGTTTTTTTCTATTTTTAGTGGTGGTTTTTTTGTGGTTTGTTTTTGTTTAATTTTTTTTTTATTGTTGTTGGAATTTTTTTTCATTGTTGTTGGAATTTTTTTTCTTTTAAAAGTAATTTTTGGCATTTGTATTAAGAAACTCCTTTCCTCTGTTCGGACTCCTGCAGTCTGCAATACTGTTTGAGCATTAGGAAGCCCAAACTGTGCAAAACACAAATAATCAAGGCTTCAGTACAACTATATGCAAGGGAGAAGAAGAAGAGGGAGAGATTTTTAACTATTTAGTTTTATACAGCATAAAGGCACTCCGGCATCAACTCCTGTTTCTGAACACATTTTGCAAGGGAAAGGGGGGAAAATCATAACATTTATGCAGTTTTGGTTTTAGATGAATTTAAATGACATCTGTTTCCTTTTATTTATTGTATTTCATGCAGAAGTCCCTTATTGTCTTCTCTAAGAGAATAATGCATAAGACTAGTTTTCCCTTGCAGTGAGGTTGAAGCACATGAATCAAACGTTCTGACGCATAAACTACCAGCCTTTACCTTTTTCAGGTGAGCAGAAAAAGCAATCATGAAATCCAAAAGAATGTAAAGCAGCTGCAATTTACTTAATCCATGAATAAATAGCTGGTCTATATTTGTGCATGACAGCATTTTCACAATACAATACATAGGGAATGCTACAAATATGATCAAGTCTTACTCTACCAAAGGAAGGCTGTGTTCATTCTAGGCTAAAATAGATCCATGCCTGACTTCAAATTTTAAATTATGTGTATCTCTCAAAAAAAAAAAAAAAAAAAAAAANCACTCCAAAAAAAAAAAAAAAAAAAAAAAAAAAAAAAAAAAAAATCCCAAACCTCTTAGATCTGAGCTAAACCCTTTAGTGCTTCATACTACAAATCCTTCCATAGAGTCGTGTATTTCTTAATCTTTTTAATTCTTCAGTAAACTCATTTGAACTACAGCCGAATGCTCATTCCAGTGCTGGGTATAATCCTCCCCACCATTCAGACAGTTGGCACATGCTTCACACAGGCCTTCATCTTTCCAATTACTCCTCTGAGACAGAAATTATCCCATCTTCTACAGAGCATCACGCATTTTGCAAAGTGAATGAATGCACAGTATTCACATTTAGCATCCATGGACAGTCTTTCTTTGAAATGCCAGACCATTTCTCCTTCCTCTGCTGAAGTTTGCATCTTGTTCCTTCCCTCCTCTGTAGTCTCCCATATTTGTGGATCCAGTCCTTTTATCTTTGCTGTATCAAAAGGCTAGGAATAGTAGCTGTTTGATGCAGCAGAGTAAACACAAATCAATTGTTTTCAACTTTTCAACAGGATGACCACAAGCCAGCAATGTGCCCCTGTGGACAAAAAGGCCAATGGCATCCTGGGGTGCATCAAGAAGAGTGTGACTAGCCGGTCGAGGGAGGTCATCCTCCCCCTCTACTCTGCCTTGGTGAGGCTGCACCTGGAGTACTGTGTCCAGTTCTGGGCTCCCCGGTTCAAGAAGGACAGGGAACTGCTGGAGAGGGTACAGCAAAGGGCTACAAAGATGATTAGGGGACTGGAACACCTCTCTTATGAAGAAAGGCTGAGGGATTTGGGTCTCTTCAGTCTGCAAAAAAGACAACTGAGGGGGGATCTTACCAACACTTATAAGTACTTAAAGGGTGGGTGTCAGGAGGATGGGGCCAGGCTCTTCTCAGTGGTGCCCAGCAACAGGACAAGAGGTAATGGGCACAAACTTGAGCATAGGAAGTTCCACCTAAACATGAGGAGAAATGTCTTTACTTTGAGGGCAGCAGAGCCCTGGAACAGGCTGCCCAGAGAGGTGGTGGAGTCTCCTTCTCTGGAGACATTCAAAACCCACCTGGACGCGTTCCTGTGCAACCTGCTCTCGGTGACCCTGGTTGGACCAGATGATCTCCAGAGGTCCCTTCCAACCCTATGATTCTATGGTTTGTAATTATGACCAGGTAAACTGCTATAAAAACACTAACAAATTCACTGTTTCAGGACAGAGTGAAATTTTCCCATTCCCATTGTTAGTTACTCACAGGAGGTCCTGGTGGCCCTGGTTTTCCTGGGTGGCCTGGTTTGCCTCGTCTTCCCTGTAAATAAAAAAAACAACAACAGACATCTATAAACATTACAGCTAGTGACTGTTTTGGAATAAGAATTTTATTTAAAAGAAAGATTTATTGCCTTGCTTATTATCAAAAAGTTCAAAACCTATCCAAAATGAATACTCTTTATCAGTCACGGTAATGCCATCCAATTCTAGTAATTTTAGGATTGTTTTTAATAATTATGACAAACGGTGTATTTTTATCACTGTAACGTTTACTGTCACTTTTAAAGCTATGTCTCAAATGTGAGTGCACATTGATAGGGCTATAAACAGAGCATCTTGATGAGGTGTAAAGAAATCATATTTTATCTGAATACACCAGAGTTTGGGATGTTAAACTGTGCTGCAGTAATCACCCTGACTTGCACAGTAACTACATATGTGCAATATAACCCAATTAACAAACAACCACACCCTTCTTCTCCAGGATGTGAGAACAATCAGAAAAGTCAGAGGTATATCTGCAAAACCAATTCACCTTCCTCATGCAATTATTACCATTTGTGTATACAGTGCACATGCAATATCATTTGCATTAAAACTTAAGGTGCATAAAAGTCTACTTAAGTTCATGTGAGACTTTCCACTCGTAGTCTAAAAGACATGCACGTGTAATTATTACAATTTTGTAGTACAGAACTTGACTGAACAACTATTTTCACATGTGTTTTTTTTAAAGGAAGATCAACATAAAAATGGAAGTAATTTACAGTAATTTACGCCTTTATTGCTAAGCTGAAATCTGATGCACATTTTTTAGAAACAACAGCTGAGAACAACAAATACCTAGGTCTGATGGTAAAAAAAAAAATAATATTATGACCCTAAAGACTAAACTTTTCCCTTGCATATGGCAAATGTAAGTTAACAAAAAGCATCAGAGGGATGTCATGGTGAAAACTTGACTTAACAAGTTAAAAAATGAAAACGCTTGATGACAGCTCACAGTTAATGCGTAGGGGCATTTCTGTAGGCTGTGGTCCCTACTTCTAAGCCTACTTCTGTGTTTTGTTAAATGATGATCTCACCTAAAGTGCAGAAGTAATCTAAGGAACATAAAGTGAAATCTCAGCTTTGCTTTTTATGGGTGAGAGCTCTGATCTGTAGGAAACCACTCTCACTCTCTGCCTCTCATTAATCTTGATCTATACTGAGGGGAAACAAGACGATGACAGTAAGGGTAGAAAATCCCTCTTCCTCACGCCTGCAGCTCACCAGGGTAACCCCTTGCCTATATGCCAGAAGCAGGAGTTAGGGATTTGAAGCCCTTCAAGTCAAAGAAAGAACCGAACAAGGGTTGTGGGGATATGTTTTCATCCACTGGGCTGTGCCACATGACATGCACACTGCTACCATGGTCTTCGGAAGGTCCTCAATCAGTCCGTGTGTTTTAAGGGCTGTGTAAAAAAAACCACCACACAACCCCTCAGCATATTTGGAGTGCCAAATTCCTGGGTCTTAACTAGCTGAGACATATGTTATGTGCTGAGCTGTTTAATCCCACCAGTACTTGCACATGCAGGGCTGTAACTGGGACAGCTCAGGGTGAATTTTCAGAACCAAAATACAGTACTAGGTGCCTATGTTGGGTTCAAGGCTACACGGTCCCTCACCACCCTCACTCAGCATGTCCTCTGCTGTGTTGGTGACATGCAGTGCTGTGATGAGCCAGAGCTGGGAACCCACCTGGGCCAAAGATGGCCCACAAAAAAGTAGAGTTGTTTTTGACTTTGATCGGTTCATTGATGCAGTTCACTGGGCAACTGAGTATCTTGTTTGGCCTTAGAGAGGGCACAGTACTGGGAAAGGCACACATGCACAGGAGAACAGGGGGTTGTTAGCTAGCTGTGCCACTAGTGAACAATAAATGCTCGTGCTTCTTTGGGCCTTGACCCCTCATGCCCAGTTCCTATTTAGATTTTATCTCCAAAAGTTGAGATGTGTGACCTTCTAGTACAGAAATACAGATGGAAACTAACATTCTGACTTTTTCGAAAAACAGTAAACTTTCCTTAGAAAGTATAAAAAAACAGATTGAGAGGTAATGATATAAGTAATAAACAAATATAATTTTTTTCATACTTTTAAAATAGTCCCTCTGAGTTATAACCATCTATACTGCTGACTTCTGGAAGCACCTTCCTTTTCCTGTTTGGACTTATTTAAAGTATCCTGAGGATGACACTTAAAATCACAGCAGTCTAAACAAAGTATCAAGGAAGTGTCAGGGGGAAGAAGGCAGGGCTTTGACTGGCAGACACAACTGTGAACGAGGTGTTAATTACACAGGAAAACATGGAATACGTTGGGAAGGCAATTTTATCTCTATTTACAAGATGAGCTAAAATGTGATTTATGACATATTGCAAAGTCAAAACTCTACAAACTTTCTGAAAAATTAGTTATAAAAAAATAAAAATTCGGGGTAGTTATTTTTCACTGTAACTTATTGATTACCAGAACACTTGCTCAGTGAAACACAGAAGACATACTTGCCCTACCTTTTATCCAACCATCATATTATTAGTCATTATACTATGTACCATCTATGCAAAAAACCTGTAAAACAATCACACAGACTGGTATGAAGCATCGGCTTTTTCTAGAGGAATAAAAGTCCCCTTTTTTCCCTACAAGCACCCTTCTAAACTGTCTCATATTTTAACACAGAAATATGTAAAAGGCTACTAACTTTCACCAATGCCTTTCAGATACAGAGATTTAAATGTTAGGGATGTACGCTGCTCCACCTAAAGAAGCACTCCTGCTTCTTTACGACTTCCCAGCTTCAGTATGAAAAAAAATAATATATATAGTATAGTAAAAGTACAAGTAGAGAAAAGGAGTTTATGTTTTTCTTCAGGATAATTAAAACAATTAGAAGAATGTTTTTGATAAGCCCATTATGTCCTTGCCTTGAGCAGATCATGAGCCAGATTGTGACTAAATATTTACTGTTTGACTCTGAGTCTTCCTTCTGGCAAGAAAGAAGAAGTGAAAAACATCTCGGTGCCCTCTCTGGTTTGTAGAGATGGCTTAGCGGAGTTTCCATCTCCTGCTCAGAATCGGGTCTCAGCAGCCCCACGAGAGCTCTATTCACTGCCTCGTGGGGGTTGTGCAGGGGGTAGGCAGCCGACACGGGATGCCCATTACCTTTATTTAGTTGAGTTCACTGAGCAAATATTGCAGTTATAAAACCACTCAAAATATAAATAAATATTCTAGGCATCACACACTTCCTTTAACTAAACAAAAAATGCAATACCACCTACACTAACTTAAAAAAGAGATAAGCGCTGTCAACAAGTTGTCTGAAGAAAAGAAAACCAAAACAGTTGCTGGTTATTTCCTTTGTGCTGAATGTATTTTTGTTGGCAATCAATGTGATAAGAAGTTGTCTAAATGTTACCAATACTGTATCCTATCCTCTTGGCTCATGAAATGCCTGCCCTCAACTAATTTGGACAGTCGGCTACTATCCTCTTTTCCATAAGACAAACTTCAGCTACAATACACACACAAATCATTCAAATACTGCATGGTCAGGGGCAAAAAAATTAAATTATTAAAAATAAAATAAATAAGAAATTATATGCTTCAGCAAACCCCAGCTGAGTGCCTGGCTGAAGTATGCAGTCAACTGCATTCTTTATTCCTCTCTTCCTTCGTCCTTTCTGCTAATCAAAATGACTTGCTGAGCTTTGCCTTACATGAGATGGAAAGCTGTTCAAAAGAGAAGCTCTGTGCATCCTTCCATAAGCTTGTGCTCTGATTCTGACTGCTGCCCCTGGGCACCACAAATCCAACACACAATGCTAGAATTCAAATATCTATATCGTAACCCCCTGCTGTTTCATGTTGCATTCATCAATTCGCATATCTCTAACTATAGAAGAGTAAGATTGATAATCCTAGTGCCTAAAAATAATCTGTGAATTATTTTAGGATAAAATCGAGCAGAGTTATGTAGGAATGCTGACATGATTTATGGAATTAATAATTTAAAGAACCCATATTTGAGCGTGAAGGGAAAAGTTCTTAGAATAAGCCCGTGTGAATTTTCAAAGGAAACCTCTAATTAGCAGTTCCTGAAACACATCATCACATTTCAAAACAGGAACTAGTTCTAGAGAAAGTAGGAAGCTAGGCTTTAAAGTCTTAACTACTGTAGTTATTATGCAAGATTAATGGGGTTTATGTAACTTGTTTGCCAAACTAAACTAAGATTGTCTTGAATAATCCTCAAAATCAGACTGACAAAGGGACTGATATACCCGAAGCAGGACGCAGGTGGAAAGTAAAGATCCCTGTTGCAGAGTGCCCAACCCACAGACACCCTGCCAGCCCCTTGGGCACCTAAACACAGCCATGCAAGTGGAGCTCTGGGCAGTTAAAAGACTGTTTTGCCACATGCCCAAAGTTGCCACCAAGCAGCCAGACAAGCCCCAGAGCCTATACGAATTCAGAGTACAGAAAAGAGGCTTTTCTTTGTCTCATTCCTCTAAGCTGGTACACCTAATCCATATTAACTTCCCAGTTTTCCCTCCCTGTCTGTACTAACAAGCAGAGCTCCGACCAACTCTAACCCAGGGAAATCCAGCCCAGCCCAAAGCTGGTGACAATCCTGTACTCTGGTTTACCAGAAAAAGCTTGCCAAACTGCCATTTTAGGGGAATGAATGCGGACACCACACAGCAGCATCAGTAAGAAAGACAGTTCATGAGCTCATTGGAAACAGAAGATTAGAACTAATCACAAACATCAAAACAATCACCCATCCACCCCAGTTATTCAGCAGTGCATATGTACCGATTGGTTGTGGGACAGGAGAAGGTTCTCTAGGATCCAAGTCAACTATTCGACAGGTCACAAAGTGAAAATTACAAATCTAGAACAAATGCACAGTCCAAATACAGAGTCATTATTTTTCATTGCACATTTAGCCAAAAGTTTGCTACTATTTAAAGAGGGCTTTGACATTTAGCCACCTGACTGCACAAGTGCTGTTCATAGGAGTTTTGTCATTAACTTTGGTAGTGTCACAACTGCGCAAGTTTTTTTTCCCGAATCCTTAGAAATACTATAGTTTGGATATTCTCTTTCCTAACTTGGAAATCTATGCTGCAGTCAATGAAACCTTTTTAACTTTAGTAAAACAGCGTTAGGACTTGAATGTATAATTCCTTCTTCAATCCTATTAACCTTGGCCTTGAGTATGCATTATGGTAACCAGTGTATTACAAATTAACCTCTGTATTAAATGTTAAACCTGAATCAACTCATAGGAAATAAGGCTGAAAGGCAAGAAACTAAGCTGTTTGCATAAAACAAGTGAAAGTCTGCCCCTCATCTCCCACTAAAGCCTTTCATAGAAACATGGCTCAGAGAAGAATAGAGCACACAGACCCTAATCCGCAGTTTTGGAAGAGAAGTCACTAGGGAGCTCTTGACTAATGCAGAAGCATTCCTGTGCTCAACCTTGGCTTTCTAGTTTTAGGAATGATTTCCAATAAACTCTAGTCTCTTCATTTTTGTATTAATAAAATGCTAAAAGAGAGTGCCTAGCCACACTATATAATATTATTCAAATACATTTAACAAACATCAAAACCAGTCCTTAAAAAGGCATAGCAGTGCCAAGAACTGGAATGCTACAACCTATTTTGCCAACAAATCCCTACGCAAAATCCATTACAATTTTTCAAGTGTATTCACAAAAGTGTATTTTAAATTCAGAATCACTTGTAGAAATATTTTTCAACTACATTCACATATTTTTATAATGAACACATTAATTTTTAATTATGAGAAATAATTTCCTATTCACTCGTGTTGCTATACCTTTTGCTAAGAGACATTAAAAGAAATAACAATAATAGAGCACTAGAAGGGAGCCTGAAAATTCTAAATGAGATCTTAAATGTGGAATAATTTCTGCTATTCCATTAAAATTTAGATTTCAATTTCTTCATTGGAAAATAACAAAGAATTTTAAAAAGGATGGAACTGTTTTCTAATTGACAAATCTCTCTTCAACATTCTAAATTACAACCTCTTTCATCACACTTTTAAATGCCAAAGTGAGAAAAATAGATTTTTTTTTTATTTTTTAAGCTGTATCTAGCTGTAAACTATCTTACTAGTTATTTACTTTGCTTTTAAGGTAGAGACATTCTGGTAGAAAAACTGAAAATTATTTCTCTCTTCTACATTAACCACTTTTAGACTATTAAATACCTGAGTGAAGGAACTTGCAGGACTCCAATTTAAAGATAAAATCCGACTGGAGCTTTACATACTTAAAAACAACTTACATCAAAGTCAGGAAGGACTGAAAAGATTAAAAGAGATTCCAAAACTCCAGAGCTGTAGCTGTGAAAAATACTGTTTGCTCTGTGCCAGGAGCCTGACCTACTACGCAGTAATTATCATTGCTCTGTAAAGCCTGTTTTACAATTGGTTGAGTACAACATTTACTCACTGAACTCAAAAACAAATTATGTCAAAGAAATATTTAAGTTCTATAAACCAGATAAATGCAACCTGAATTTAAATTAATTTTGATGTCACCCTAGATAATTACGTTAAGAAAATCTAATAGCTCCCTGCCCGTTTATTTATCTAGGAAGATTTTCCACTGTGTCATAATAATTTTATTTGTGATTGATTAGAAGAACTCATAATCTCAGAGATTAAATTAATTATTAAATAAGGCAAGTGCTGCAATTTCACAAAGTCCCTCCAAACGCATAATTTTAGAGAAATCAATGCTGAAACACTGGATATGACAACCCAAAGGACTCTCAGTTTTATGAGGTGTTTAATTTATTACTAAGATAATGCTAAAAATACCTCCTCTTAAGTGAAGTATTTAATATTATAAACACAACAATTGGAAACAAGGAAGTTGTTTCAAAAATATTTACTTTGAGACACCTGCATCTGCAACTTCCCAAGAAATACAGAGTCAAGAATACGGCTGTGGTATCATAGCAAGATTTGTAAATGTTTGAACTGAATTTGTCACTGGAACCAGGGAAACCACCATGGTGGAAAATCAGCCTAATACCTTCAAAACATTCCAAAATATCCTAATAATTCGTAAAAATGAAGTTGTTGGCAGCTATGCTGAGAATAAGCTAGAATTGTCTGGGTTGTAAGGGACCTTCTGAGATGACCTAGTGCAATCCTCCTCCTCAAGAAGGATCAATTGTCCAGGACTGTGTCTACTTGACTTTTGTGTATTTCCACAGGAGAAGACTCCACAACCTCTCTGGGTAACCTGTACCAGTATTTGAGCACTCTCACAATAAAAAAGTGTTTTCCTGTGTTCAGATGGAATTCCACGTTTTTTAATTTGTGCCCATTGCCTCTTGTCCTGTCACTGTCTTCTGCCAAGGAGAATCTGTGTCCCTCTTCTTCATTCCCTCACATTAGGTATTTTTATACACTGATAACGATTCATACTGAGCCTTCTCCAGGTTGAAGGGTCCCAGCTCCCACAGCCTCTCCTTTTATGAAAGATGATGCAGTCCCTTTAACCTGCTTTGTGGCCCTATGCTAGACCTACTTCACTAAGCCCGTGTCCTCCTTGACGCGGTCTCACCAGTGCTAAGAGGAAGGATATTTCCCCTATCCTGCTGGCAATCCTCTTCCAAATGCAGCCCAGGTTATTGGCCTTTTTTTGCCACGAGGGTGCATTGCTGACTCAGTCTTCTTGTTGTCCAGCTCCTTCTTCACAAAGCTTCTTCCCAGACAGTTTGCTTCCAATGTATATTGCTACCTGGGGTTATGGCTCCCTAGATGCAGGATTTTGCATTTCCCCTTGTTGAACTTCATATACTTTCACTTGTGCCAGTCTCTGCTACATTCTGTCCCATTGCCCAGGTTGTTAATCAAGATGCTGGACAGTACTGGCTGCAGCACGTCACTGTGCACTTACCTAACCTGTACTTTGTCAGCTTGTGTATGAAACTGAAGTTATGGGAGATAGTGAGTGTCAAAGGCTTTGCTAAAGTTGAGGTCAACAACATCCACACTCACCTATCCACCAAGCTAGTCACCTCATTGTGGAAGGCAATGTAGTTGGTCAAGCATGATTTCCCCTTCATAAATACATGCAGACTATCCCAATCACCTTCTTCTCCTTCATGTGTTTGGAAATGGTTTCCAGAAGGATTTCCTCTATCACATTCCCAGGGACTAAGTGAGGCTTACTGGCCTGTAGTTCCTCGTATCCTCCTTCTCGAAGCTAGAAGTGATATTAACTACCTTCCAGTCTTCAGGACCCTCTACCAGTCATGACCATTCAAAGATAACCAAAAGTAGCCTTGCAATGACATCAGCTAGCTCCCTCGGCACTTGCAGATGCAACCCATCAGGCCCCATGGTCCTCCATCTGAAGCTGCCTGGGTACAAGAGTCCAACAGCAAACAGTTACTTCAGTAGCACTTGGGTCCTGCCCCTTGTGACCATCATTGTTAAGGATGCATATGCTGGACAAAGTTTGCTGGTGTCTTCTTTGTGCGGTTGTGCATGAACTGCTGCGCGAACTGCTACACATCTATTGGCTGCTTCTGTTATCATTGCACAAACTGCTGCATCACCTGGCTCTTATATAGTCCTCTTCCTGCAGACACCCTTTGATCAAGGACAGCTGATGGAGCTCGTTATAAGCTGCTAGAGCTACCCTTACCTTAGCCTTACGTGGCAGCAGCAGGTACCCTCAGTTTCCTCCAAGGTTTCCCAGAAGTGCCCAAATCCCAGCAAAAGTGCTCAGAAGCTCAAGAAGATACCAAGAAGGTCTCAAAGAAACAGAAACTGCTGTGTATGTTACCTGCGTGCTGGGCCTGGCTCTTCTATAGGCCAACTGAGAAAGAAAAATGACCATTTCTACTTTTCACAGTATAGCTGCCTAAACCAGTTGCTTTGATACTTTGCATTAAGAGATCTTTTGGAATTCACTAAAATATTATGTTAAAAAATTAAATAATTTTCAGAAAAAAATAGTATATATCAAAATGCATCAAGTTCAGGGAAAATCCCTGCTACAAAGATATCTAACTGAAATTAAGCATTAATTTCCAAAACTTTTGGAATAATATCCTGAAAATATAAATTTCACTTCACTGCATTTAACAAAGTAAAGGCAGAGTCTAGAAAACTCCATGCAGTCTTCAATTATAAATAGTAGAAATTTTAAAGACAGTACAGCAACATGACAAAATTATTTCAAGACTTTAGAAGATTCTTTACACGGGGAGCTGAAGGACCTTAGTTGAATTTTCTCAAAAGTAAATGAAGTGGTGATCTGATTACAGAGAAAAAACTTTAAATAACTCTTTAATGTAAAGCAGACATTAAAAAAACCCAGTTGTTGGAGACTTAAGCTACATGCCAAGTGTAAAACAAAAAGCACATTTTGAAATGTGGGGTTGACAAGAAACACTGGAACAAAAGAAACCAAGGAGACTCATGAAATTTCTCGTCTTTCAGGTGGAAACTGTACTTCCAACCATGAAGATTCTGTGAAAGATATACTTAACTGAAGTGCAGGAATACTTAGAAAAAAATGATGAAATCCTGCATAACACAGGAAGCCAGAAAGATGGCGTAGTTGTACGCTGTAGTGTAAATTCCACACAATGCTAGGTTAGCACCCAGTCTTTCTATTTTTTCTTGATCAGTAATATTGGACCAGGGACTTTTCTGAGCAACATGTAATTACCTTCTGAAGCTCCTGATGTCATTCCAAGCACTGGTGTAATAGTATCAAGTTGCTGCAGCAGTAACATGCTGCTCTGAATGCCTGAAGCCAACAAGACAGACACTGAAAAATTATGTATGAAGGTAATACCCACAGAATGGTCTATTGTCTGTCATTGCAGGAATGAGGGAAAGGGAATCAGGAGCTGTCTCTACTGGCCCACTTCTCCCAGTGACCAGAATTAAAAACAAAGGCTCTCACTTAGCAACGCCTCATGTGTAACAAAACCACTTCACTAAAGATAAGACAGCTAAAAAATTATACTAGCCACCAGTGGCAGAACAAGGAGAAACACCGGTCTTTTTGGAAGAACAGCAAAGATTTGAGCACTCCTTTCACCCAGAGGAAAGCACAATGCTGGCTAAGACTGTGAGTGGAAGTGGGTACCCATGACAAAAACAGAAACGTAAGGGCCGTGCATGCTCATACAAAATTTAACTAAGTTTACTGAAAAGACTGTCATGACAAAAAAAGACCTTTAAGTGAGATATTTCTCAGTTTGGTTGAAGAACCAGAAATGAATTCAGTGTATGGACTCCGGATATGGACAGATTATCATGTAGCCACTACTTCTTCTGCCACAACTGTTATGTTCCTTTTCTAGGTAACACCCTAAATAAGAATGCACCATGTATGATGAATCACTCAATATCTTTTATTTTGGTAGAGCTACAACAAATTCTAAGTAGCTAACTGCTTCTTTTGTGTAGATACAGAAGCATGGTAGTAAACAGAAAGCCAATTGCTTCACCTTAGCTCACAACTGTGTTCCTCCATTTTTCTTGCTCTGCAAAGGAAACAAGCTATTTAAGTCTGACGATCATTATTTGTACTACCTCATTGCTCAATAAGGTTGCTCTGTTCTCTTGCATAAGCCAGCTACGTGCAGAATGAGGAGACATAACAAAGGAGATGAGAAGAAAAGGTGCCACAACAGGTGGAGAAAGAATGGGAACTAACGAGTTTACTTGTATAAACATAACAAATACACTTGCTAAATACTGGACTATTAATGTATTTGTTCATTCAGAAAAGAAATATTTATACATTTTGCTACTACATCAGTATGAAAGAAGTAATATGCATAAGAACCCAATTTTTATTTAGCATTGCACTAGTTCTTCTCCATGACTGCACCACTTCAATTTTTTAGTGAGTTTGGAATTTTCTCTTAAGCAAAGCCAAAAAATAGAGCATGCATCCTCATTCAGGATCCTTTAATGCTGCACAGATCTAGTCAAAGAGCTTTCAAGGCTTCATATCTCTCATTCTGAATGACCTCCCTACAACACATTTCTGTAAACACATCACATTACTTACACTATTTTCTGCAAACTCTTTTTTTCCTTTGGGATATCTGGAAAGCATCCAGGGAGACCAGCTCAGAATACATTTCACACACTTCTGTCATCAAGTTCCATGGCTGACTTATTTGCGTACCATCGTGTAAACATGTAAGAACCTAAATTGTTCTTTGACGTGGGAGCAAGATCATACCCCAGCATGATCATATAGTAGTAATACATCGGATCACCAAACCAGAGAAAGTGACATATTTATTATTTTAATAATCACATGTTGGCTCAAGTGATACCATGTAACTCTATCTACAGCGTATCCATTGAACAAAAGCTGTTACCGCTTTATTTGAAATAATGTATTGATCCCCCTTTGCTCTTGAAATGAATAACCTACAGTCATTATCTAATTCTGTGATGTAAATTTGCACTTGTAAGCCAATTTCACATATATGTCAATAAGTATTTTAAAGTTGGCATAACTTTGAACTATAAATCTACAATTCAGTTACTCCTTATGTTTATTTTAATTATATAATGATATATAATTCTACTTATTCTATTTCCATAATTATCATTATATGTCTTTTTACTATGTAATTTTTGATGCCAATTATTCCTGTGAGTTGAAAGAAATACTATCACCCAGACTTATTCCTCTTAACGGGAGTAACATTTGTCCTAGTTCTCTCTATAGTGAACGCATGGAGATGGGTGCCCGCTCTGGGACAGGGTCACACCTTTGGTATTTCTTAGTAGTTCTAATACTAAACTCCGATCTTGGATGATATAATAAAATCTCACTTAAAACATTCTGACGACCAAAATGCATGGCTCAGGCCAGTTCCAAGAAGGAATGGCTTTTTTCCTTCCCTTTCTATCTCATTTAGATGCTCGGAACTTACCCGAGTCACTGGCTCTAACATGAGCCTTCTACATGTTTCCTTGAGTTTTTGACAGTATTACAATTAACACTGTTTGTTTCCCTCAGTTCCTTATATCTTGCTTTAATGTGTGTTGAGTGGCCTCTAACTTACACACTTAATGATTCTCCTCTCAACTCCTTATTAATCTAAGCCTAGTTTTCAAAAGAGTTGAACACTTAAAGATTTGCTGAGGCAAGCGGGAATTAAAATTTTGAATATAACAAGTACAAGGTGAGTTGGAAGTTTAAAAATAATTGAGGTACTCAAAGCATGGCACCCAAATTGAATAGATACTTTCAAATGTTTTGGAGTGTTTTGGTTTTTTTTTTTTTCCTCATATGTTACCGTTCCAGTCTGCAAAATGGGCATAATATTACTTTTATGGCTGAACAATATGTTCAAGAAAAATCATCAGTTAGTTATATAATCAATATTATGCTTTAATCTTCAAAAGACAGTCCATGACAAAAGTAGTAACTTCATATAATGTGAAAGATTTGGAGGATGTGCTGGAAGTAGAGCAGAGGAACATGACATCTATAATTTAATAAAAAGGAATATTTAATAGCCATTAGATGTGCACTGTCCAGTTTGTCATTAAACAGAGCAGAGATCTTGCTACAAACAGTATATTACTGTGTAATTAAATGTATTGGAAATGCAAATGCACATGAGAGTTGAATTAAGATTGCAAACTATGTTATTGATGCTTGGGCGGAGGTGGCCAGCAGAAAGTGTATTGTTGTGAGCATCTCATGGATAGAAAGATAAAGACAGATGCTGAGGCTGTACAGTCTGCTGTTCCCATTGTTTGGCTCAAGGCAGCTGTGTGCATGGCCGAGATTATAAAACAATCAGCTCTCCTGTTTTTATAGATATTGGAGTGAGACAGCATTTCAATTTTATGTGCGAATAGGACATGTCCATGATGAATGTATCAAGCCCCTAATTCCCACTCCAAAATGGAAAGAAAAAAGTATTTCTAAATTCGTTTATCCACCGTTATATATAATATAGTGTGTTAACTCTGAATCTTTGCCTCAAAAATTAAGAAGTGCAGAGTGATTTATAACTGTTCCTAAAGGAGAACTAATAAAGTGTGTGTTTCTGCAGATTCAATACTCCACAGAAAAACACTTTAAAATATGCGAAAATTGGATATCCATAGCTTTTCAGTATCCTGGATATTTAATTGCTTAACAGTAAGAGCCGTCTAAATTATAAAATCCTTGATAGCATGTTAATATGCTAGTAAATATGCTTTAATAACATACCACAGAAATTTTGATTCTCCCTTACTACGTTGACATTTTCTGAGCAGGCTCTCCGTCTTTTCTATGAAACTTAAATAACCTCAGCTTTCAAATTTTCATGTTCAACTTAAGTGAAATTTAGTATTATTTTAACAACTTACGAAAACCATAAAAGATAGCTTTGGGGCCTACACGTCATTACCCATTTTGGTCAAGAACTGGTCTTCTGTTGTTATTATTACTATTACTAGAATTATTAAACTGGCCTTTAATAACTCACTGTAGTTGACTAAGATCAATGATGAGTAATACTAAATCCTTCCACTTCAGATAATTTAACTGAGATGCTAAATATCAAGATGCCTAAACAGCCAAGAATTATTGAGAGACCCAACTTCAAAACCACAAGCTGGACACAATTTAGTTCATAAAAATATTAAAATGTTTGAGTCTGAACATCTTCCCAAACTTTTAAAAGCAGACTAGATTATAAACTCTCAAAACAGAACTATTTCTTGCGATGCCACAATCATAAATATTCATTACTTGTTCTACTGAACTACCGAATTCTGTAAGTCGGAGAAAACAAAAGCATAACACAGAAAAACCAGTCAGTCAGTCACTTATTATATTAAAATTCTGAATAATCAAAGGTTTATTGCATGTCTTGGGCATAATCTCTTCGCCCCCAACCGCACCCTCCCTTACTGTATCTCTCTTCTTTGTATATATATATGCTGGGCTCTGACATTTGCATAAACGCATTTACAACAAAACCTCGGTCACTAGTACTGGTTTCTGTTAATATTTTAGATAATTACTCTAAAATAATATTTTTATATACCTTAGATGTAGTAAGGTATGGTCTATCCCCACAACAGAACGAAAACCTCTAAGCATTTTTAATATTCTTTCACTTGAAATTACAGCAGAAACCTGTCACACAAATGACAATATCTACACCTGTGCTGCCAGTCATTAAAACACTTTAGATAGTTGAAATTGTTACATCTCCTTCAACTGAAGAGAAACCTCAAATGCCAAAGCTCAGTTTGTTGTCAGCGTGCTTCATACTCAGCTGCTACCTTCCCATTTTTTATTAGTGCTTAGAAAGAAGTCACACATCACGGTCAGTTAGCACGCTCACCAGTTGTTCACCAAGTTTACTCACCCTTTGACCTTCTTTGCCAGGTGGACCTTGGGGACCCTCCAATCCTGGCAAACCCTGAAAATACAAACATTAAACAAATATAACATTCAGTGTTATTTTCAACCTTTATTATGCTATAGAAGTAAGACTAAGCCAAAGAGCCAGATGTCAAGACCAAGCATTTATTTCTAATAATAAAAATAGATTATGCATAATAAATTCTTTCAGGATAATTTTATATTCAGAGAGAAAAAATGCAAACAATAATTATTAATCACATTTTTCCATATCAAGGCTGCATCATTTGGAAAAGAAGAGGTAAGTCAGCACTACTTAAGCATTGTTATATTTAACTACGGTGTTATTTGAAAAGTGATTTATCTTGTTAAGTTGGGATGCCATAAGAAAAAAGAAAAAAAGGTTATAATAAATGAATGACAACTTACTCTAGAACTCAAATTCAAATATAGGCACTGAAGGGGGAGGGGAAGGGAAGGGAGGGAAAAGGGGACTAAATATAGCAGAAGGCCTTATGCTTGCTGCATTGTAAGAACCAGCCCTGTGCAGCTTCCTCTGAGCCTGGCTCAGCTTTTCAAACCCCTTCAGACCCCTTTGCAGTCACAGACGGAATCACAGACTGTTTCCGATGCTTTGGGGCTTTAATTTTATATCTGATTAACGGACAATATAATCATAAAGCCTTCAAATAACAGCTCTGTACTTAGAACAGTGCCTCTCCCCTTTACTCTATGAGTCACCTTGGAAAATAATTTTTAGAAAAAAATTACTTCGAGGAAGCTATCCAATTTCCATTATAGCAACACGAAATATGAAATCACCTTCAATGTAATCAGCAAAGAGCACTGAACAGTTCTACTTTGTATAATTTAAAAAAAAAGGGCTTGAATGCAATATTGCATATTCTTACAGGGTATCACAAAATTACAGAACTTATGTTTGGTTATTGAAGAGTCTGATATACTAAAATATAAATTCTTAAGCATTTAAATTACTCAGACTCAGGTATTGCTTCAGCTTGAGTTATGTCTTTCGTCCAATTCTGAACTCCTTATTTAGAATCAATTACACACATTTATTGCCCTAATAAGAGTAAACTGAAGTCCCCCGAGAATCAACTTTTTAAAAAGTGTCCAGATTTCCAGAAATTAATTTTAAAAGTTCTGGTTTGATCTCTAATTCCCAAGATAAACTTGAGAAAGTAAGTGGGCATGTCAAAGCTGCTAGCTCATATATCTTCAAGGGATGTTTTAAGTTGATTAGAATGAAGTCTGACTTCAATTTTTAATAAAAGTAGACAGTTCAAAAGTTTTCCTGTTCCTATAATTTCTCTACTTTGAAACACTGAAGCTAGAAGAGTACCTCAGACAGTGTTTCACTAGAGCATATTTCTCCTTTCACTTCACTTCATGATGTAAACAAGATAAGGTTTAGGATCTTTTACAAAATGATAGGCACCATTTTCATCTTTCCCCAAAAGTTTAGGGAAATAGAATATGCATGACAGTGTTGTGTCCAACAAATAACTCATGGTAAGTTAATTACAGTGCAGTTACGCAGCTTTTACATACACAGGCCCATAAAGCAGTATGTGAATGTGACCTCTGCCAACCTTCTCTACTTTTTCCTCAAGGTAGTTTGGAACTTGCAGAGAATTCTGTCTGTCCAACTGTTAGCAATATTCTACCTTTGTAGAGAAATTCTGGGAATTCAGGAAGAGGTGGAGTTTTGTTTTGTTAATATTTCATTTCTAGTGACAACTTTATGCAGGGGAATGAGATGAGAACCTGTAACGTCTGTTTTATGGAGGAGGAAATACTTAGCCTCACGTATCTGTACAATAAGGCTCCAAAGGGACAAAAATTACACAGGAATGTAACTGCACAATAATGATAATTAATAGCCAACATTTTTGTCCAAGACCTACTTTTATTCTTTTTCTTCTCTTTACAATATTATTGTCAAGAAAAAGGAACCAGATAAGGAGGTTTATCTTCGAGGAAAGGGAGGAGAGCAGCTTACAATTGGTAACTAGGCAGGGAGGACTACTCTGTACAAGGAGCCACATCCTGACATTGAAACTGAGGTAAAAGTTCACACTAACTTCAGTGGGATCTTCGGTTTAAAAAGTGATAGGACAACATGGGCCATGTTAACTAACACGTCTGTTAAAACTGCTGTTGGAAATGGTAACGACTTAGCAATGCTATCCGTCTTCAGCATTCACTGGATGAGATCCTGGAAAAAAACTGAAGAAGAAACCTGCAGGAGGAATGAAAATGAAAACTTCGAAACAGTGAAATCTCTCTAAAGGGACGAGTAAAACATCCCCTGTTGAACTCCTATAAAACTTGACAATGAATGTAACAGTTTAGCACAGAAAAGAAGTATGTATTTGTAGGAAGGCAGACCAAAGTATCTACTTAGGTCTTATCCCTGTTTGATTCCTGGAGATCTCCCTTTGGAGATCAAAGATAAGATTCTCCACTTCCTCAAATCATAGAAGGCACAGCGGGCAGACAAATCCCATGAAAGAAGCCCACCACCAGAGACAGAAAGGGCTAGAAATGGACTGAATGTGGCCTCATAGGATATACTGTTGATTCTGTTGAAAACATTTATGTCAGAAGGCAATTTATTTTACCCGTACCATCTCCCCAGTTAAATAACATCCAAAGCAATTAAAATGCTCACCCTCATCGTCTTGCAATGGCAAAAGGATGGGTATGGTGATGAGCAAAAGGAGGAAAGGAGGTGCAGGAATAGCACAAGTGAGATAGAAGAACAGCCTATTCCCGCATCATCAGACTGGCAGGAAAATATAATGCAACCTTACAGGTGGCCTAATATGCACGGGATTTTCATGACTCTGCCAGGCCACTTCTGAGGTTGGACAGTGGTATCATTCTGCCTACTCATGGAGAAGTGGACTAAAATAACGTACGCAGTTTTTTGGGCTTGTACCTCTCATGGGCAAGGCAAGCCCCTTGGAGTTATGTGCCTGAAGCAGCTGAGGAATATGAAGTGTAAATGTCTCGAACATTACCATGAAGCTTGGGGGAAAAAAGTCAGTAAACTGGAGATGGGCTCAGGTGCATCTGAAACTTAGAAAATCTATTCCAATGAGTGAGGATGGCGATGAAAAGGGATAAACTGTGACGCACAGCCAGGCACAAGTAGCGGTACATAATCTTGAACATTAAGAACAGAAACTTGTGAATCCCTTTACAAAAGGTAAACCACAAAGGGAGGTGTTGGCAAGGGAAAAGATGCTGGTTGTGAAGCTAGACAGACAATAAGCAAGCATACTATGAAGCACAAACTCACAGATATTTAAACAAAATATTGTCAACACTTAGACTCAGCTTTAGTCAAGGGAATACAGGAAAAAATGACAGGTTTAAAAAATGCTGTAGTAGAATAAGTGAGCTTTTAGAAGAACTTGCATCTCATTGAAAATATCTGTAGGACTTAACATTTTAATACTTACCAGTTAATAATTTTGTATAAGGAGAGAAATGCTACAAAGCATTATTAAACATGAGATGGTAGAAGAAAAACGTGTTTGGAAGTGATAGAAAAATCAGCTAATAGTTTAGCCAGTTAAGCTGGTTTAAGTTTCATAAGCTATCACTTTAGAGTGTATTAGTTGGCATGTAGCTATCAGAAGCCCTTAATACAGAAGGGCTAAAATCCTGTCACGTGACCATGTGGGTACAGAAACATGTTAAGATGCCTGATACATCACGACAAGCATCCGCAGAGACACAGTGGAGACCTGGGTCATAAACTTAATAGCTCAGAATAACTGCCTAATAACACACTCTGAACAAAAGCAAAGCATTTATTGTGACCTCTTCATGAATTAAAATAAAAAAAATTCCAACCAAAAAAATCCCAGCTGAAGTGTAAGAGTGAAGTTACTTAAAGTTGTTATTTGTATTACTTCCTCCGGAAGCTAATGGCTGAGGCCAAAAGTGTTTAACAAATATTAGACAACTAAGTATATTTTTGGTATTCTGAAAGTTGTTTCAAAACATAGCTGATAGTTTTTGAAGCAGAAGGCTAGACAGCTGCCTTACACACTCACAGGTAATGTTGCTGAAGTGGATTCTGAGCAATGCAGCCTTTCCTTCTCAACACAAATAAGAAATAAAATTCAAATGCTAACAATAAGAAGGCAGGTCTAACTAAGGCACAAAAATTATTTTATTATAGACCTTTACAGACTGTTTTCTGTGTTCCGTACATAAACTACTCTCATCCATTTTTTTCCTCACTATGAATTCCAGCAACTTCAATTTTTATTGAATAAATACTACTAGACAGGGAGAAAGTGCATGTAGTTTAGTTAGATGAGTGAAGCAAAGAAAGAGACAAAGCCTAAATTGGGTACACAGAAACACCTCTTGGTAGTGTAAGCATAGGTTATTTTTTATCATTTGAATAAGTCAGCTTTTATAATGATAAAACTTGCTACTTTAAAAAGACTCAGCTATAACAGACATTATTTCGCCAAGCAATTTGTAAATAATATGTTTATAAATAGAAAGGCATAGCTCTACTGAAACAAAATCAACAGAGAATTTTTTTTTATAAGCAAACTGGGGTCAAATCCCACTGCAGGGGCTTGATATAGTTCTTCGACACAAAGTTCTCACCAGGAAGAAAAGCTGTCACACATTGATGAATTACGTATATAATGATCTCCCTCTAAAGCCCACAAGTAGGGCAGCATAGAATCACACAAATGAATAGTCAGGCAAAACGTGACCATGGATTTCCAGATTCCTGATGTAACACAGCCTGTGATTGCAGTAAACTGGTGCAGCCTGACAGACTTGAAGAGCATTCCCCAGCCGCCCAAATACTGCTCATGGGATGGATGGTACTGCTTTGGCTGCACTCATGCAAGAATGCCTCAGCTAGGCAGGATCCATCAAGGTGCAGTTCAATTAAGGCTTAAAATAATCTACTTATCTGAAGGTGTTACCAGACAAGTTCTACTGCATGGGTCATGACTGTCACCATGATCCTTCTAACCTATTTTGAGGAGGATATTATCCTCTTTGGCCTGTTTGTACCATATCATTGGGAAATCAGTGTCTTCCTCTCATGTAAGGAGGGGCAAGCAAAGGAGTCAAACTATAAATACCTTCCCCACAATCAAGATGGGCTACAGTGTTGGTAAAGATATCTTCAAGCCAGTTTACTTGCTGCAACTGTCCTGCTGCCCTACCTCAAAAGCTCAAACAGGAGGGCAAGGAAGAGAGAGACCTTAAAATACAACTATGATGGTTTCCTCTTCTTTTCCACAAGACTGTCCATCACCACCCACACAGAAACCCACACAGCCCGTAGACACATCTTACTGTTACAAAATTTAGCTAAAATGGGAAAAATGGCACAGGAAAACCACAGATGGATGATTAATTTCTTATTGTGTTACTGTTTTAGTGAGGGAAATTAGATTACCACTTATTTCAGGTTGAAAGATTTGGAGCCCACGTTTGGCCTGGTATTGCTACTGCAGTGATCGTACTGTTTTGCTTGGGAGCGTGAAGTGGAATATGCCATGATTTTGCTTTCAAAAGTGCTGCCAACCCACTTACTTCTGTGGGAAAGGAGACAGCATTTAGCAGAAGTATTTCAGTCTGCCAGAAAACATGATCAGCTACATTTTCATGATAATTTATTACTGAAGCAAACAGAAAATATGTTCCTCACTGATCTCATTATGCTCTGTGTTTGGTCATTTCTGTAGCTCTCTCTGGTAACTTCACTCGAAAATGACTTTGCTTCAGAGGCAATCATTTCAAAGGGAACTTGGAAGAGTAATTTCACAGAAGTTCACACTTTATGAATGTAATACTTTTAATAGACGGGTTTATTTTCTAAGCAAAAAAAAAAAAAAATCATTTTAAATCCTGAGGAGTAACTTGAACTTATTCTTTACATTGTTGCCTACTGCATATGGGGCTATTCTCAAATCATTCTTCTAATGAAGGACATATAAATCATATGCCAATTTAGCAGATTGCAAATTTTTTTAAAAACAAATTTTCTGTAAGGCTAAGACATCAATCTTCACTTGTGCCTTCAGTATAAATATTACTGCATAAAGAAGATAAAAACCAGACTGAAACTGCCGAAACATCTTCTATTTCACTCAAAGGATAATCCAGTAGGGTCTGCTTCCATACTTAAAAAGCATTTTTTAAAGAAGAGAATATTTGCAAGTCATACTGTGAGAGGTAAAGATCACTATATCTGACGCAAACCAACTGAACAGTTCAGTATGTTTGTTAAATTAATACGCCTCCACTAAAAAGCTCAAGTAGATAAAATTGAGGTTTTTCTTAGAGGGATGTATATGGAAACAAGAGATTTAGAATGAAAATATAATATTCTGTCTATACTTTCTTTAGTGAATTAGAATGGCTCTCCTTTAGTTTATATCACTCCATGAAAAGAAAGAGAGGATAAATTAGTTGAGATGGTTACTAATGGGGGTGCGTGTCCTCTTCTTAAGTAATACAAGTTATTCAGAGGATTTATTTTTTCAGTGTGAGACAGGAAAGGAATAATTGCACTATGTCTGAATGCACCAAATGAATAAGTGACATTCTTAGGCAGCATTGCTGGAAGTGAGCTGCAATTTTAGTTTTCCAACAGTAATTGCCGAAGCTCCGAGGGGAAAGCTGCATAATCTGTTGCTGATGTTTGTTTAGGGAGGGGAGAGCCAAAAGTGACGGTGGAGCTTGCCTGGGCCTGAATCTGCAGCTTCCCGTGGCTGCACTTGTGTGCCAGCTTCCTTCAGCTCGATTTAACCAGACCCAGGAGCCAACATTCCAACTATCTGTTTAGTAAGCAAGTCCTGGGGACTTCTGTCTGTGACCAACTTAAGCCTCGGCTTTCTGCGTAAACACTTGGTGCCATCTGTATGACTATTTTATAACTCCCGAAAGGGATCAGTTCACAGGAACGTACAGACGGACGCTCGTTTTCCTCAGGAACTAAAAGCAGTGTATCAAGTGTCGAGAGGAATAGTTATCATATATTTTACAAGAGATGGCTGTGCTACCTTCCCTCACCTGTCACTCTTCTGACACAGCACGCACAGGCTTAAGCTGGGGACACCAGAGCGGGCGAGCTGCGGAGCCAGCTGTGCCCCTGCAGAAAACAGTCCCCAGCTTCTGCCGCTAAATTCCACATTTTGACAAAATCAAATGACAAAGCATTCATTACAATCCCTCATGTTTATTCTCTGAAGGGTCCTTGGCTACAGTGCATTTTATGAGGGGACTTAAAATTTTAAAGACTAAACATATCCCTGCATAAAGTGGGCATAATTAGGG
Source organism: Rynchops niger (assembly GCA_013400035.1). Classification (NCBI taxonomy): domain Eukaryota; kingdom Metazoa; phylum Chordata; class Aves; order Charadriiformes; family Laridae; genus Rynchops; species Rynchops niger. Next base: position 294,467 of record VXBH01008967.1, on the reverse strand, counting down.
AGAAAAGTTCAAAATATATTCCCAGTATGCATTATAAGACACTTGAAAAGTATGGAAGAAAAGAGACATCTAATATTTACAGAGCAATTCAGAAAGTTAATACCAGAGAAATTAAAGATAGCATAAGCAAAGGATGAGAATCAATCATGACTTTGGACCACTCCCATAAATCTACCACCATAACTGAGGAAACAAAATAAATACACATATCTTGACTTGTGTAGTGTTAACTGACTCCATGGAAACATATAAAAAGTGTAAATCCTTACTAAAAGTGCTTAGATATGCACATATGCGTCAAAGTTAGGGATCCAAGCCACTAAAATATGTTTGTATGAATAATGCAAGAATCAAACAAATATACTTAGAACTACTGACATTACTAATTTCAACAGGATTCTATGTAGACCCTATACATTTTTTCTTTTCTCTTTTTTTTTCAGCTTAGCATATTTTTCACTACAATACTGTTTCTTTTTTTCCTCAAATTCATTGTGCAAGAATGATGAAATTGTATTAAAAAGAATTTCTGTACCTGCCCTAAAGAAATGTACAGAAACACATGGACTGCAATTCTAATCCTAACTTTATTAACTGCAAAATGTATAGTCACACATACACTTAATTTCTTTTTGAATTCTCTGCTATTGCTGCAAGTGAGTAGTTTTGTTAAGTGTGCATGCTTTAGGATTTCAGTAGAGATTTTCTGTTAACAGACATCAAACAGGAGTAGTGAGAGCTCCATGGCTTTTTTCCAGAGCAAAGAACTTTCTGATCTATGAAATTTACATTTCAAACTGATAAAATAATTTTTGCGTCTTAAAAAGCAGTGGTATTGTTTCCCCTGTTTTGCAGTTTGGGATATGCTCATTCACCTGACAGGTTGCTACAGCTGCTGGGTATTTATGACATACTGCCTCCGAGTATCCCTCTTTCCTTAGAGAGACTATAATGACTATACCTGTCAGTTGAACACTTTAAAAAAATACACCTTTTCCCTCCACGTACTAATAACTTTATTCTTTTCTTTTTTTCATGTTGGAGGGCAGAGCATGCTAACTAGGTGTCTGAGCAGCAAGGGATTTCCTATGCCTCAGGGATGCCTGAACCCTTTTATATACAGGGCCACCGACACCCTTTGGACTTTCACAGGTACCAATAGCACAGATAAATGAAAAAAAATGAGGGTTTCTACTGCTTGCTGTTACATGCTTCTGTAGAGTACTTAGGGACTCTCCACAGACCAAAGGACGACCAACCAGCTGTTTGGAATGACTGCCGTGGAGCAGTCTCAGCCTTTTGCCACCTTCACGCTCCCCATGCCGAGGACAAGAGCATGGTGCAGGTCTGCGTGTGGGAAGCATGCTCTAGTGCTTCACAACGCTGCTGATGCTCTAGTTTATAACGAGACCAGCATCTACGGTAGACCTTCTTCACCTTATTCCACTGGTGTATGATTTCTGTGGAAATGCGTGGGAATGGAAGAGCTGCACAAGGCAGCAGAGCTCTGTAATGCCATCACTTCCCATCTGTCTCAATATGCAATTGCACTGGGGCAGAAGGCTGATGACCCAGGCCCAGTCGTCCAGTTTAAGCAAAAAGAACTCACCTTGAATATTCCCTACTTCACTGCCCCAATGCATTTGGAGTTAGCTCTAACAGTGTGTCATTTTCATTCCTCTTCCCTCCCACCCCCCAGCATAACAATTCATTTTGCATTTTGACAAAAAGAAAAGAATCATTTTCACATTAGGAAAAACTAAAAATGATTGTAAGTAGAGGATAAATTTATGACATTATTCATGAGTCCCAAATGAATGGAACATTTTAAAACTTTCTTTTAACAGGGTTCATAACTGGAACACTGATGTCACATTTTGGCTGTAACAGCATGAATGGTCCTGATATAATAAGTTCTCAGTCAGTGACATGTGAACCTTGATATTATCTGACCTGCCACTTATTCACAGCAAGATACAACATCTTCCTTTCATGATTATATATCGTAAGAGTCACGGCCACACAGAAGTCACACAAATAAAACAACTCTGAAGACTGGATTTTCCCCAAGCCACGACCATCATATCATTCATCCTCTTTTAGTCCTTGCCAACAGAAACGCATGACTATTTACAGTGGCGGAGAGAGAAAGACTTCCTGCTGGGCCATATATTCCCACAGTGTTGTAATCTGTCTTCAAGCTGCTAAACCAATTCACACTCACTCTTGTCTCTTCTCTCAGATAGCAGCTACACAAAAAAACCCATTTCAGTACATCCTTTACTAACATGCCTCTGAGGATTAGTGCCTGCTTTCCCAAAATTTAAATGTTTCCTTTTAAAAAGTGTGAAAACAGTGGTACATCGGTGGATGTACCAGCACAGACATCTTGCTGTGCCTGAATCAGCTGAACTGAAACATTTGCACAGCATTTTAGAATCAAAGAAATGTAATTCTTTGACAGTCAGTTTTATGAAAGTGAATCACTTAGGGTACAGAAGGAGTAAGTTCAGTCAATTTGAAAGTAGCTTCTGAATTTTGACATCATACTGCTAACCTCTGAGTATAACTCTTAGGAAAGCTAAGTGTCTGCAATTGCCACTGAAGACAACGAATGCATTCAAAACAGGCCCAAGATACCAGGCCTAACATAGCCAGGCGCTGCTATCAGAATAGATGTAGTCATTTTTCCATCATTTACACAAGAAATGCTCAAAAGCATCATTCTATGGTCCTATAGCACACAGAAAATAGGCATCCTCAAATCTTTTTGCTGTATTTTACCTTCATAAATATCCTATTTCTGTTTCAGTGATCCCTTCAAGGCCTGTAAGAATTTATCTGAAGCAAGATCTATTCCAATCCATCTACTGCAGCAACAACCCTAGAATCAAGGTTGTTTAATAAAAATATTTCACTGTTAACTCTCTTGACACACACTTTGACTGTATATTCAAGAGCTGACAGACGGACATAATTTGCCCTGTTTATCTCCAGCAAGACATGAACTGTAGCAAACAAACTGGTCATCATGTCTGACCTCACATATTCTTTTTTGCAGGTAAATTACAGGAAAGGGAATAAATGAATTAATGACCAAATTTGAAACTTCCCGAGTCTGATACACAGACCTTTTCTATAAAGAAAGAAAGGAAGATACCTGACTGACCTTTTTCCTCTGAGAACTGTAGAAACTGCAAAAACATCATGATTATTGAAATACTGTTCTTTGTAAGAACCTAGTAAGTTATTTTCCATCATTTTTATGTAATATTTCTTTTTCCTTTCCAGTCTGTCTTTGTTAGGCATATCTGGTCATTATGTAAGATAAAAAGATTATATAGATGTCAAGACGACAACACATAACTCTGCAAGTGTTTGAAAGGAAAAACTCTAAACAAATTTCTATTCTGTGTGAAAGGAATTTCTCAGCCTCTTTCTCTGGATAGCGAAGCATATCTTATTCTCAAATATTATTAAACATGTCCAATCACTGGAATTTAAATGTACTATAATTAAATCAATACTGAAATTATTTTAATTATTATTATCAGTAGCAGCTTTATCATGTAATGCATTGAACCAGAAGCATATGACGTGTTTCATGCAAGACAAAGGTCTGTGCTTTGTGGTACCAATAAATGGAGTGAGCGCAGGCAGGCGAGTATGTTATCAGCAGTGAATATCAAGCTGGACTGTCTGGCAAGTAGGTGAAATGACCTGGAAGCCAGGGAAATATATATATATGTGTGTGTGTGTGTGTACACGTGTTTTTGTGTGGGTGTCTATGAGTGAGCAGGTCTGCACCAGCAAGTGGTATGGGTCTGTGAGCCTCAGGGGGTTGAATAGCCCAGTGCCAGTAACTGGAAAGACCAGGAGCAGGGGCATCTATGGGTTAGGCTGTGTGTCATCTCAGCTACTAGGGGGATGCACGTTATATATGTGTATATATTTCCCAGACCATCATAATGATCAGCCAGAGAGGGTAACAGGATGAGGCTGTTGGTGCTGTTTGTAGGAGTGCTGTGTCCCTCTGTGCTGATCTGTGTGGCCAGACCCTTCTATATGTGCTGTATGTGTTCTCCTCCCTCCCTACTCTGCCTTGGCATGGCCGCATCTGGAGTACTGTGTTGGGTTCAAGAAGGACAGGGAACTGCTGGAGAGGGGACAGCAAAGGGCTACCAAGATGGTTAGGGGACTGGAACACCTCTCTAAAGAAGAAAGGCTGAGGGATTTGTGTCTCTTCAGTCTGCAAAAAAGACAACTGAGGGGGGATCTTATCAACACTTATAAAAGTACTTAAAGGGTGGGTGTCAGGAGGATGGGGCCAGGCTCTTTTCAGTGGTGCCCGGGGACAGGACAAGAGGTAATGGGCACAAACTTGAGCATAGGAAGTTCTACCTAAAGATGAGGAGGAACTTTTTTACTTTGAGGGTGGCAGAGCACTGGCACAGGCTGCCCAGAGAGGTGGTGGAGTCTCTGTCTCTGGAGACATTCAAAACCCGCCTGGACGCGTTCCTGTGCAACCTGCTCTAGGCGACCCTGCTCTGGCAGAGGGGTTGGACTAGATGATCTCCAGAGGTCCCTTCCAACCCCTACCATTCTATGACTCTGTTTGTGTGTTTATTGGGATTGCATGCTCAGCCTGGTTACCAGTTGGACCTGATAGCAAGGAGCTGTGGCAGCCTCATCTATCTGGCTGCTGCACGGGTCCCCACATCCATAGCTTTCTGAGAACAGGGTCCTGTGGGTCAAATTTCAACATGTGCATGCTATATATATAATATCATGACAATAGATTATTTACAATATTTTGAAAAGCATTAATTTGTTTTGCATGCTTTTACTAAAAAAAATGTTTTTCACTAAAAATGACAAGGGAATTCTTTCACTTTAACCAGCCTATACTATTTGTACACAGAATAAGAAAACATTATTCTTGTTAGTATTTGGTGGGAAACAAGATGTTTTAAACACGCTTATCTTTATATTCACAAAATTCCCTTTTCCTTGCTTCACAGTTCATACAGAAAATGCAGAGGCATTCTAAAGAGAAGTACTTGGCTCTTAAATTTAATAATGAAAGTATTTACATTGCAAATAAGGTAAAAACTGCAACATTTCTTAGTGGTTTTCTTTCGTCTCTTTTTGCTTTACGTGTACTTACGCTCAAGGCAGTTGGTCCCGGAGGTCCTGCATCTCCCTAGTTAAAGTAGGAGAGTAAATAAATCACCAATCTCTTTAGTTATACATTTTTAACCTCTAGGCATTCTAGAGGATATGCACCACTCCAGAAGTAAATTCAGTATAATTACCAAACATGCTCTGATTAGGAGGGTATATGAGTAAAGCAATATTCTTTTGCAGTAATGGCATAGATGTACACAGTTCACAACAGGTTAAATGGAAAAAAAATGGCAGGCCTTTGCAAAAATGAATCACAGGTTAAAAAAAGCAATCCTTCAAAACACATTTGCATATGTTAAATTACAAGCTGCAGCTTACATGCACAAGGTGGCCACTGAAGTCAGTGTGACAGCTCACATATGTAAAGACAACTGACTCTGTAAAATGTTCACAGAAGTAGGACACTGAGGTATGAATCGTGCTGTGGGACCTTCAGGCTCAGACCATGGGAGCAAATCAGAGCACCCAGAACATCGCATTTAACCTCCTGCTCTGAATTCTTTTCAAAATCTGTTGTAATAAAGAGTATTTGTCTTCCATATTCACAATTATTCTGCATTTGCGTTCTTCAACCTTTAAGCTACACAAACGGCACCAGTGGGTGTTCATTGCATGTAAAGGCAGTATGCTCAGTATTGAAGAAATACCATGCACACTCACACATATACACAACTTTACAGATAAAAAAGTACCTTTTCTCCTTTAGGACCAGCTGCACCAGGACTACCAGGGTCACCTTTTAGTCCCTGGGCAAAAAAGAAAAATGCATATTGGTTGTCATCTGTGGAAAGTGTTGGACAAAATTCTGTAGTGCTGTGAATTAGTATATACTAACCAACTAAGCCTTGAAATATTATCACAGTATTTGTACTACTATCTCATAATTATTTATTTTCATTATTTTGTGAACAGAGAAACATCTACTGAAGACTGCATTTATGTTCAACACATAATTAAACATACAAAGCTAAACCATCTATTGGTCCTGCTCTATTATGGCAAGTGGCGTGTAGAAATGCAAAGTTCCTTTGCAGCCCCAGCAGGTCTGTACCTTGCGTAGCCAACAAAGGTAAAGTAGAATATTAGAGAAAGTACCAGTACATTCATTTAACCTCTGCCAAAATTGTAAAGGAGGCAGAGGTGGGCAGAGAGCTGTGGATTCTGTGTTAAGAAGCAATACTGTGCTGGGTGGGCTGCAGTAGGGTACAGCTCGGAGCTGCTGCACATCCTCCAGCACTCTGATCTTCACCAGTGTTTGAAAAGGTCATACCTCCCTCCTCAGTTTTGCCTTCAGCTGGAGAAGCAGATAATACTGCCTAGTTTCAAACATTACACACACAGCAATTTCACAGCCGTAGAATCACAGAATGGTTTGGTTTGGAAGATTTAAAGGTCATCTGGTCCAATCCTTCTGCAATGAGCAGGGACATCTTCAACTAGATCAGGTTGCTCAGAGCCCTGTCCAACCTGACCTTGAATGTTTCCAAGGATGGAATATCCACAACTTCTCTGGGCAACCTGTTCCAGTGTTTCACCACCCTCATTGTAAAAAATTTCCTCCTTATATCTAGTCTGAACCTACCCACTACAAAATCTAAAATACAGCTCTTTCACTAACACGTCTCACCAGAATCACCCAAAAAAAAAAAAAAAAAATCTTTAGCACCCAGCACATATTCTTTGTTGTCTTCTTGCTGCAAAACACATGGAAAAGTGAGAGGTTTTGAAATATGCACAGCAAATTTAAGCCATTCTGCAGTAAGGAATGAACTTAATTCTGACACCGGACCAACCTACCAGGGACTCCTTTTTGTTTAAGCCAAGAGATTTGGCTTACGGCTTCCCTCTTATCACCGCTTTAGAGGCATTCAACAGGAGAGCATGTACATTGTAAATCAGAAGCGGTTCTACAGTTTTAGCAATTTTACTTACAAATCATATGGCGGTGATAAAGGCAATTCGGGACCCAATCATGAGATATTCCACAAGTAGGCCACCATCGTTACTATTGTGGAGGTTAAATAGGTCGAGGACAGAAAAGATTTTTTCTTCATATGAATTAGGGTTTACTAACTTAAGTTCTTCCCAGCCCCCTTTTTGTCCTTGCAAAATCTCTTCCTCAGTTTGCAATAATTGGAAAGATGGAGACAACTGGCACGAAAATGATAAGCAACATCTGTGCCTTGGTGGGTACAGAAACATTAAATCAGTGAGTGTTCTAAATACCGCATATTTGTGCAACTTCACTTCCTGCTAAAATTACATTAATTCACCATCTGGAAGGAACATCATTTAGAACTATATGAGCATTTAAGTACCCACTTTGGATTAAATTTGTGGTTGTTGTAAATACCCCTGATTTAGCTTTGATTTGTCCTTTATTAAGCTTGCCAAATATGTAATAGTTAAATCAGAAGTAGTTTTGCTGTTTGAACTTAAAAAATGTAATATGCAGATGGATTCAAAAACCAAGCCAAAAAATTGCTTTCTTGTTACAATCTGCATATTTATGACATAGTTTTAATATTGTCACCAACTACATTTTACTTTTCACCTCCTTCTGAAAGACTGCATAAAACACAACCCCTCCATATTCTAAAAATGCCATTTTCGGGACTTTTCAGGTATGCAAGCTGTATGGATCTGGTTCAAAATCAATATTAGCAAATCAGCAGTGGAACAATAGGTTTAAGAACTAGCCCTTAGGCTGTATATTTACAGAAGAGAAAAGATAAAAAAAAAATCTGCAATTCACAGAAGGCGATATAACTGTGTGTCTCTACTGAATAGAAAAGACAACTACAGAGGAAAGATACTGAACCCAAGCCATGCACTGTTCAAACTATGAGCCTCATTTTTAACTAATTGGTGTGTTTAAAGCTTTTAATAGTGCTCCTACAGCGCACCTCGGTGAGGTATGCAATTTGACAGCTACTGCAGAGATGATGACCACAGAGGTCAACCTCACATTGAAAGGAAAAGGGGAAACTATACATTTGACAACAAGCCTTGCAGTGTTTGAAGCAAGATTTCTGAGTATCCAGGAAAGTTTTTATATAATGTATTTACTTTCAAATACTTGAATTAGCTTTCCTTTGCAGTTTATAACCCCAAGAAAGAAGAGTAGCATCAGGAAAAAAAAAAATTGCTTAAAAGGTTATCCCATTAGAAGTATTTCTTGTTCTTCTACACATTATATATATATTTTAAAAATATTATGATCCTTTTAAGTTCCAGAAGTAGTGAATGCTTGCAAAAACACATCTGGTACTGCACCAGGCCTATTCTTCTCTACAGTCACCCTTTTAAAGCTGCTGAGAGGCTTGGCTGCTGCTGACTGTCTCTGAAATGGCATAAGAAGTAAGAATTCCTGTGCTAAGTCAAATCTTTAGCCCCTTTTATCATGGTACAGTGCAGTATCCTGTCTCTGGCAGAGACCAGAACAAGATGCTTCAGTAAAATGGATGTGGTTATCTAAACAGATATAATTTGGATGATTTTAGACAAAGCTTTAAATTAGAAAAGCTCGTTTTATGCAATATTTTAGGAGAATGAGGTCAGTTTTGAAAACAACCTAATTTCTATTGATCTAAGGAGTCTGTTACCAGATTTGCCGTAAATGCAAGAACTGAATAAAAATTTCAGCAGCTCTTGTAACAGGGAGTAAATGAATTATTGAATACTACCCTGATCTAATTCTAGCAATTTTGGGAGCAATATAATACACATTTGTGAGTTGATGAACGGTCTTCATGGATGCCAAAATGTAAAGTAAGCATTAGGCTATGCATGTCTGAGGCCAACTCAAGGCTAACAAGATAACAACATGAGAAATGGCAGAAATGAGAAATGTTATTTATATAACAAGACAGGTATTACTGTAACACAATTGCTGACCAACAGTGAAATTACTGAAACAACTATACCACAAATACTGATAACGGTGTAAAGTCAGCAAAATTGGAGCCAACAGGGGAAAGATTAAACTGGAGGCAGACTTTTCATTTGGAAGGGGATGACGATGCTATTCTTCTGGTGGAAGGAATTTAAAGGAGAAGTTACCATATTGGTTCACACTATTTTTGACAAATGTTTAACCAGACTTTTCTGAGATTTAGTTTACTGAAGTCTTAGCCAGCCTATAAAACCAACTGGATTAGGAGAAAAACCTCCACAACAATTAATAAACAGTAACTGTGCTTTAAAGCTCTAAAAAGGACCATGGTTTCCCAAATTCTTCAAAGGATGGGATTTTATTAATGATGTCCCAAAACTACTAGCATAAAAGGTGACAGCTTTTGTATTTGAATTTTCCTTTCAAACCAGTGACAATCATCTCATACAAAGTTTGCTGTGCGCTGGAGTTCCACAGTGAAGGAAAAATAACTTTACTTAGTGATGTGATAAATATGTTCCTTACTGAGACTGAGAACATTTTATTCATTCAAAAGAAGTGCCAGGTATAACCAAAAGCAGAAAACGAAACAGCTTTTCACTTCCTATGGTTTTGGTCATTTGGGTAAGATCATAACAGTCCAAGATTTTGTGAGAAAAGGGAACCAAAAAACATTTTCGCCTAAGCCAATTCTTTTGGTTCAACATGATGATCTGCAGACCGGTACTACTACCATCACTAGCAAAAAGAACAGAAGATGAAGAGAACAGAAGATTCACAGCTTGTTGCTTGTGCTGGGAAATCACATCCCATATGCCTGTAGTGTCTCAGGAAGTACCCTGCAAAAAGATCCTAGCCCCTAGGAGTATCATCTAACCTGCCACCAAACCACAGCAACAACTTGAACCAAGTACACACCTTCTGGGAGTGCTCCCAGGTAACCTACAGAGGTTATATTAAAAGGGAAATGTGCGTTGGTGCTTGCACAGGAAGGGGGAAGCATCCTGTAATTTAAAGGAGTCTGCTTCTGTAAATTAGATTTTCTTGCAGACTCGTGTGTTGCTTTTAACCTTGACACTGTGATGTTCAGTTGGGTTTAAAAGCCACGCAAGGGATTTGTAAGGGTTTAAAGAGCAGACCCTTCTCCAGCTGAGACTGAGTAGGTGTCAATCCCTCGGATAAAATCTCCACAGACCAAGCAGGGGGATTTGAATGACAGGCCAGGGAAGTCTGAGGAAAACTTTCAGCAGTAGACTTACAATGAGCCTATCTGGGAGCAAACACGGAAGCCTCAAAAAAGCCAGGGTAAGGATAGGAAGCTTACTGGGGAACTCTTACAGAGCTGCCAGAGTTTCTAAGTCTAACGCTGCCTTCTAGCAGGCAACAGGACAGATGGGTTTCCATGTGGACTGGAGGCCAGAGGAACCAAGAACGTTGAGAGCCAGGGTTCTGTTTAACAGCTCATTGAAGACAAACTACTGAGATGAAGAAACAGCTATCAGCCACAACGCAAACCTCACCAGCAGTGTTAGAAGACAGGGCCCACAGCCTTTTCTCAGCTGCCATCAATTACATACTTATCCACAGCTGGGAAATATCCATGAAGCACATTAACCTCTCACCCTGAGACAAATTGTTTACCATAATAACGAACATGAATTTGATCAGAGAAGTCTGAAACAGAGTACCAAAATAACTGAATTGCTAGGCTTGCATGAAATTATCAATAAGAAAACTCTTTCTAGAGTTCAGAAACGTTAGGAAAATTGTTATGTTAAGTGTTCCCTCCAAGTAAAACATACTTGTTGTGCCCTAATGCTTTACTTGATGAATTTTGACTTAACATGCTCTAGCAGGTTCACTGAGGCCTGAGAAAACTGTATCATACATTGAAAATTTTCTCAGAGAGAGAGAGCGAGCAGCAGCCAGTGCCTATGCATCATCACAGAAAAGAGATGAAACAGGTAAAATGTACTGGCAGCTGATGACAGGTGCTCTTCCCAATGAAAAAATGCAAAGATGAGCTGGACCCCAACCAGAGGACTCCAGCAGTGTCAGCCAGTGGAAATGCACCAATTAGTGCAACATACACTATGCTGCATGCATGTGGCAATGGAAAATGCTGTAAGACTCGCATAATCTTTTGACGAGAACAATTTTTTCACTCTAAAAGACATCTGTTTGGAAAGACACCATTCATTATTTACAATTCCCTGGCCTGCATTAGAGTAATCTGTTTCAATCTCACATCAGATTAAAATCTCCTAGAACACAAATATTATCTAAAATACTGGAAATACAGTAAAAAATCCAACAGACTAACTAACAATGTGCAGCCAAATTATTATAGATCAAATCAATAATCTCTGCTGAGTAATAAAAGTTGGAAATACTCTAAGACAATAGAACTACACTTTCTCCAGAGACCAGCCTTAAAAATCTAAATTAACACTTTTTCAGGGTCAGCTGTACGACACCAAGCTGCCTATGTTGGGATAACTTTTCTAATTTAGCAAAGTATTTTCAAAGCTCCAAACAACATATTGTTTTAGTTAATGTCTTGTACTTTTAAATATTGCCATTGCTCTTTTCTTGTTAACATCCTTCAAAAACTTCAAATTGCTGCACTACTAGAATCTCCTTATACTTTTGTTCCTAACAGAATCCTCAAACTCTAGATATAATTAAGTATCATTACCAACTTCATACTTTCAAGCAATAGAATTCTTGCCTTCCTATGCAAATATTTCCTTACAATGCTAATACTACGAGTTGAAGATTACAGAGACAGGCCATGAGGCTGTGAAGGTAAATGACTTACTATCATATCAAGACACTGGATCCCTTTAAAAATGCTTATACTTGTGTTCACCTTTTCCCACAAGCATAAAACCAAAAAGGTCCAATATTTTTTCTGTCTTTCCATTGAAAACCTGGGATTTTTTTCATTGCTCACCGAACTTCAGAGGTCCGTCCTTTGACACCAGGTATGCAAAAATAACAAAATTTTATATAAGAAAGGTTTTTAAAAGTCACTTAGGGTACCTCCTTTCCCATCAGAAGAAAAAAAACCAATTAGTGAATTACTTAGTTTAATGCTGTAGAGATTATACACTAGATTTTAATTTCAGATTTTTTTAGACTGTTTTTTTTTGTTTTTTTTTTTTTTTACAATTTACAAAAAAGGCTCTGTTCTTCCCCTAGCTATGAATGACACATACTGATAGGTATGATAACACTTTGTGTTTTTACTTACTTTTGCTGAAGGATTTAATTTATTGTTAGCAAAACATTAATTGGTAGTATCCCATGCTATTCACTTCCTACCTGCACCACTGATCAAGAAAATAACATGGCTCTAAAAAGAAACTATAAGTTTGAATGATAAAGATTTTCTTTGCTTTTCAGTTCAACTGACAAACATATGAATATAATATAGATTTTATTACACAGATAGTTTCATGGATATTTGTATTACAAATTTGTCCTTATTCCATATGAGATATGAGTGTGATGGAGAAGAAACTGTATTTATCATGATTTCTTTCAGAGAGCATGCTTATGAAGCTCCACTTGTTACAGTGATACAAATGATAGCATTATTAATGTTGAGTGGCTAAAAGAGCCTCAAGCTATAAAACAGACATACTACTGGAGCAAACTGGATGTTCATATTATCCAGGCAAATACCTGCTTACAGATGTAACGTGAACACATGCCACGAGAGGACTATATTAGTAATATATTTAGTTATTTATAACTACTCCTTAAGAAGCTAGAAACGATGGCAACCACATTACTAGTAGTTATAGTAAGTATTCATGTTGTCAGATGGATTTTGAATAATGTCCCAGGGTGGGACATGGCATTGTAGATGTTGGCTCAGATTCCTGGAGTGATAAACTGGGAGATGTGCAGAGCAGTTAAATATACTCACATTTCCTGCATCCAAACCTGCTTTCTCAATGAGATTAACTGACCCAGTTAGCGCAACCAGTGAGAGATGAGGAAATTAAACTTTTTAGGTATCTCTTCATCATTACAGAGAGCCTAGTCTCCAAATCAGGTCTGGCTTCCCCTCTGCCATGCTGCTTCATTCTAGCAAAAACTTTTTGTACAGCTAAAGAAACACAAGAAGTAACAGCAAGCAAAACTGTTCTGTGACACCTACATTCCTGATTTTGATTAAAATAAATCCAAATATGTTTCTACCATTTGTGCAAGATAAATTGTTCAGTCATCATTTTCAAGTTCTTCACTCGCGAGTACGGAAACCCTTACTCCCCAAGGCAGAGAAAACAGCTGCCAGCAGCTGATACCACTAGCTTTAAGTGTTTTCAGGCTTTCTTTGTACAGCACTGCAGATTACACCCATGTAAACAGATTAACTTGATTATTTCAGAAATATCAGATGTTACATTTCTGTATGTGGAATGAGTTTGAGAGACACTGATAGCAACCAAGAGTCAATGATACACAGTCCTTTAAATTTAAACTTAATGACTGGCATCTCCATGCATGGTGATAGCTGAATCTGAAGTATTTCGTGTAAGTGTTGTTAAAAAGGAATTACGTGTGGATTCAACCAATATAATGTTATACTGCCTTGTGCAATTTTACTTCCAAAATGTTTTAATGACAGTTCCCATGATGATAATCTACCATTCTTGACACATTACAACAGTTCAGTAAATATTTCAAAACAAAAAGGTTTGATATTTTACACTTTCACAGTGCCACTATGTCAAATATGTTCTAGAGTTCACCAGATACTCGGTATACCTTACTCTTCCTAAAAGGTTTATGGAACAAGATCCCATGTAGTAAAGGAGATCGTGTAAGACCAACACAGAAATGTCCCCAGAGCTATGGAAAGAAACACAGATGTGTTTTTTCCATCCTGTCAGCATATATGTATGCATGACAGAAGTATATGGTTCACCTTTACAGACAGGCAGGCTACAAGAGAATACCTCTTTGAATACCTAAATGTAGTTTCAGCCCAGTACATAGTAGATGTTTTCATATGGAGCACATCCCCTATTAGTCAAAAATAGCCTGATTTGTCTAGCATTAAATTATAATAACCTAAAATAGGAAAAATATTTTTATGGTTACTGTATGTGTAGAAGGCCAGATGACATAAAAAGTGTCATAATTATGTGGTCTGTTTTACTGCATTTTCAGTAGAACCAGCTAGACTGTCATAGCATTTTTGTGTCAAATGCTGACTCTTTTGCTCTTTTGGTGAAGTTGCTTAAAAGAGCTTTGCTGAAAATTTTTTCCAAATCCTGTATCTGAGTTCCAGTCCTAATGCCAGTCATTCCCCAAAGAATTTGGACAGTCAGGTTCAGATCCCTCTGTGAGATGCCCTCTGCCTTCAACTGCAATGTTTTGCAATTGGAGAGCCAACGGTATCCTGCATTGAAACCTAAACGCAGGTTAACCCTCAGCTAGGTCAAGGAGGAAACAGAAGGGGAAGAGGGGGATAAAGAAAATTGCTGCCTTTTTTTTTTTTTTTTATCTTGCTGTTCAAATCATGCTGGTTGGCCATTTTAGTATCGTATTGAAAAAAAAAAATCTGATTTTCTGCCCTTTTATCATGGTTTGGTATATACAAAAATAAATTTAAATTTAAAAATAAATTAGGCAAAAGTAAGGTTTATTACTGGGCATGTCTATAGTGCTAGCTCAGGTTCAAGCTTGAATGTGAACTGAATGACCAGGATTACCCAGTATTTTTAGATGCAGATTCATGTTCTACCTCAAATATAGACCAGACCAATTAACTAAGCATGCAATGACGTCTGGCAGAGGAAAAAAAAGTGAAATTTTAACTCAAATTCTCTATCACATGAGCCACATGGCACAGTGAGTGACCCATGGCTCTCACCCAAGAATGGCTAACAGCCTGTGTATTTTCCTTTTCAGAAACCAAGGCTCCAAGCCTAGCTTTACCCTGCCTCCAGAAGCACCCTCTTTTCCAGCAGATTATCCACCCAGGAGTGTTTCTCATCTATACTGTGTTACTTTAATCCCCACACTTGTTTCAGTTCATCTACCACATCCTTACCCATAGCTCCCCTGTCCAACCTGAAGCCCTAAGAACTCATATCTCACCTGAATGCATCTCTTTTTCTTGCCCCATCATCCTGTGGATGTTAACTCTCCAGGCACATGCATTTTCTAAATCCATCACTTGCCTTACGTAAATTCTGAATTTCATTGCTTCACTATCCCCCAAAAAGTTTATAGCTTGGCTGTTTCATTATCATTCAGCTTACCTCTCTTCCATGAATGCCTTCTGGTCCTGGTTCTCCTTTATCTCCTTTTTCACCCTAAAAGAATAAAAAATTGTTTTATTACATATACACAAGACAAATACTAACCCATGACACTTTTAAACAGGAAAAATATTTTGAGATCCGGGTCTGTTCTACATGAAGTGCTACATATACATTGCTGGCTGCAAAAGCAAAATTATTTCTTACATTCCAACAGAAATTCTTTCCGAAGAAATGCCTCTGAAAAATGTCTAGTGCTCTGAGAGCTACAGCTCTCCCTGCTTCACAGTGCCACTGAACATGAATAAAGATGCACCACAGAAAAATATTCTTGGTTCTCACAGTGCTCTGAGAACATGGTGGTGAAACAGAAATTTACACTGGGGAACAGTTTTCCTTTTGAAAATCTCTTAACATTGACGTTACAATTAATTGCTTTCATTCCGAGACTGTTTTTAAATAAACCATTCTTGGTCTAAATATCTGATAACAGAACTGTCCTCAATATTATTATTTGTCTTTAACTCATACTGGTATATGGTTCACTGATTGCATTTGAAAAATGGAAACCATTTTTGTTCTGAAAATGTTCTCACAAGTAGGAATATGAACAACATTATGAACCAAAAGAAAAAAAAATGGTGGGAAGGATCCTTCAGAACTGACTATACAGGCTGGTTCCTGTGTTTGCTCATGAAACACTGACTACGAAACACAATATTCTTTGTAGGATACATGAAAGGATTCAGTTCTGTATTATCTCTAACTACCATGCTATTCTAGTTAAAACATATTTCATCAAAGTGAACAAAATACACCTGCTTAAGAAGCATAATTTAAGGGAGAATGTCTTCCAGAGCCAACAAGTATAAACAGCTCTATAATTGCATCTCTGTCACTAGACTGAACTTTGTCAAATCATAAAAGTAATGTAATTCCGATAAAAGCATGAGGACTGATACTGGAGTCCAAGCTCTTCAACCAAAGAAAGGGAACAACCCTGCACTGAATTTCAATTATCTCTAGGGGACTACATTTGTCTGAGCAGAACCTATTCATTATGTCAGCATCATCTTCATAATTCTGTTAGGTAAATGGTATTGAACTGAGATCATTCAGCTAACTCCATTTGCGCCACAGCTCTGATTCAGAGCCATTCCTCCAGTGGCAATGACAGAGGGCATTTCATCTAATAATCGGTTTTGCAAAATGAGTTTGTATGAGCTCTCTCAAACAACTGAAGCCTACTAACAAATCAGCAACCGCAAACTGTGAATTTAATAACCCCATGCACAAGATGGCTTTGCTAGTTCATTGTTTCCATTTTAATACATCTTGTGGATAACAAACCTAATGCTATGCATTAGCCTGGATCATACTGTTAATGTTTTTCCTCAAGTATTGCCTTTCTTGCTTGAAAAAAAAAAGTAAAAATTAAGCCAGTAAATCTATGCATTTATTCCAAAAGTTTAAATGACAGTTATAGGAATTTAACACTGGTTATTTTAGTATGTTAAATCTATAACATTCTCTTTGTCCTAAGGGTTGAGACAGTAACTTTCTTTTGCTGTCAGTTTAAAAAGATAACAGTTGAAGTCCCAAACTTACTATTCTTCTTTAAACAGCGCACCAAGAACTTTTAGAAGAAACTGCAACAATGACTTTTCACCACTGCAACACACTGGACATTTAATGCTGCTTTCAGGATTTTTCAACTAATAGCACTTATACTGCTACAACCTTGCAATAGCTACAAAGGTACAGTCATATGTTTGACATAGTATCTTCTTAACCGGATTTATTTCTAGGAGATTTAAAAATCATTCCAATTTATTGAGCTGGTTTTTTCTTCTATGATTTGTTCATCTGCTTTCATACTTTAAGAGAAAATGATTTAAGTATGTTCAGATTTGCTTCAGAAGTAGTAGTATCCTGTAAATTCCTTGACGTATAGGTGGAAACCTAAGGTAAAAGTATCTTGTCAAAATTTGTTGTGCAACATCTACATTTACGTAAAAACCTAAACAGAGAGCCTAAACCAAAAGATGATCCTCTCCTCACCCTTGTTTGCCTCCTCACTCTCCTCACTCACTGTTTGCCATGATGTTAGATGAGCAGCACGTTAGAGACCATGCCTTTTTCTTCTACAGTAGGCAGAGTAACTTTATGCTGACGGGCAGCTCTAGACACATACAAGTGTGGTTGGTGAAGGCAGGGAAGCAAGAAAAGCTGCTTTCCTTATGATTTACAAGATCTTTGGATTTAAGATGCTTATCAGTTTCTTGGACAAAATGATGAAAAGCACCTCCTACTAATGAGCCTGGACCTCTGCAGAGTCCCAAGAGCCATGGGCTTTCTGCCAGGTATGTGCTTTTACTATGAACCTATTCTGATTTTTAATAGAGTAAATGATTTGTCTTCGCCAAGCATTTCATATGGAATGTCTGTGTCTGCTGTGAAGCCAGAATTCAAATCAAATAGAGGTCCAATTTTTACAATTTATTCTCATGAGAACTGAGCCAAGTCACGCTCATTTCTGCCTTTATGGAGCACATTATACTGCATAATTAACAGCTTCAAATCTAGCCAATTCACAGAATCGCTGAAGTCACTCTGCAGTGTAGAGGCGGCTGTTAATAATCAACATTGTGGCTTAGCTCATAGATTAACAATAAAGAGAGAAAAATGTGTTAATACCGTTTCATATCTAATGTTCCTGCCTGCTTATACTATATTCAGATGAGACAATTAAAGTCTATTTATTGCAAAAACAGGATGACAAAACTCTGGAAGTGCCATGCTTGTTTATTAGCTAGCTAAAACTAATCCATTATAACACTGAATTATTTCTATTTCTTTGGGTCCATTCTGCTCTCGATTACCCCAATGGAACAAGCTGATGGGGTTGCTCCAGTATAAGTGCTGGGAGGGATTCAGTGTGCTGTGTGTAACAGCAGAGACACCGAACTCGGTGGTAACATTCTTTAATCACAACCAGGGGTTCACACGCGGCCTCCGCAAGACTGGAGTACCAGCCTTCAACTCACTTGTCAACTTTAAGGCTGCCTCCTTTTCCTTGCATACTGTTTCCTCCTTATTATAACAGGAAAGTAATGCATTTGGAAATAACATACATTCATACCTAAAGATTTACCTAAAAAGGTAACGTTTCTTTTGCAGTGCTGTGCTGTTAATGATACTAATCGGGAATTCCTGATGTCCTTTGTTCCAAACATTTTCAAGTACCATTGTTAACAATAGCTGAAATTCTCTCGAAAGTAACTTGCTTATCTAACTTGCTATCACTAACTTAGTACAGATGCCTTATAATTTTTAACCTCTGAAACTCTGTGATTTTACCCTACATATCTTTAAGATAGTATGCAAGGAAACGAATCAGTGACACAAGAAGCTTATTTCCAAACAGGCTATAACCCTGTATCACAGAAGACCACTACTTAAGCAGAGCGAGAAAGAGACAGCATAGAACATTGCAGAAATACACTTCTGTTTCTAGTAAAATAAAATCAACAGTGATGACCTGGAAGGATGTCACCATGAAGCCCATGTCTTCCAAACCCACCTATTTAAGATACTCACAGCAAGAAAGTGGGTGATCACAAAGCTTCATAGGCGTTAGCAATTCAGAAAGCTCAAAAAAGACACTTATCAAGAAACCAGGACCAAAAAACCTCTGATTCCAAAATGTGCCATCACCATCTTGTGAAAGAGCCCCAGCCAACAGCTGTTGTGCCTGACCAATCCAGATAACAAGTCAGGAGAAAGATCTTTCCTTCCTGCTTCACTTAGATTGAGCAATACTGAAGATGTTCAAACTGGCTAACTACTGCTAGTATCACGCATCACATTTCTAAGCAAGCTCTAAGCATTTCTAAGCCAGAGAGGCTATAGAAAGGCAAACTACCACCTCAACTGAATCCAAGATCTCAGGCACAGAATGATCTGAAGCCAGGCCAATCTGTGACTCCTAAACTACACTGATGAATTGCCTCTTCCAGCCATCCATTTTCATTTGTCGCGGAAAAAAACTTAAATGACTTCAATCAAGCAGAACAGCCATCAAAAAACTCCAAGTCTAATAAATGTCACAGTGTAGTGCTCTCCACATGGAGAAATCAAATGCACAAATAACAAGTAAAGAATAATCCCTGTAACACTACTACATAAAAGGATCTGGGCATTTTCACGGATCACATAGTGAGCGGGACTGTAACACAAAGCTATTTTTAGAAGGTTAAACTCCATTCTTCATTTGCCAAATGCAAACTGAAAAAAGCCAATTATTCTGGTTTACTTGCCACTCATGAGAACAGTGAAAAACAGTGGGTAGTTCAGGGCATCATATTTTTCATGAAACTTTGTCAACTTTTAGGTATCTGCTCTTCTCCAAACCAGAATGATAGGAAGTTTGAGAAAAAAGTTAGGAGGAAAAAGTGTACACGGGACACACTGATTAATCTCATATATGGAAAAGAATGCTATAAACGGGACAATAAGTTTTCCATAGTAATAACAGAAACAATGGACTTAACTTGCAGCCAAAAGGATTTGGGGGGGGGAGGGGGAGTTGTGGTTAAAAAGGCAAAGTAGTACTGTAACTATCTAGAAAAACAGTAAAATTGCCTTAACTTTAGATTTTGCTTGAGAATGCTCTGGACAGAACTGATGACACGTCATTGTACGCGTGTCTTTATGGAGGTGAGGCAGATATAACCCTGTGCACTCTTCCAGGATAACATTTCCTCTAGACTGCTCCTTGGTTTTGCTATGGTTGCTCTCTCTTGGAAAATGTGACAAAGTCATATGTTAAAATAGTTTTAGCTTTTCTTAGGATGATGTCCTTGCTGACCAATGACTACAGTGTTTGCAGGAGCACACGTCTTAAGGAGTCAAAATTATCTCATTCAATAAATAAATTCTCTTTTTTCATTAAGGTATTGAAAGACAGACAAACGTTAATTCAAATGCCAGCAATATACAGGATCACAATGTGACTGAGCTCTTTGCACTGTCAGCATGCCATTACCACCAAGCACAGTGATTGAATAGTATCAGCTCAGAGATGAAGAACAGCAAAATAAAAACCAAACCAAATAACACAGACAAACCAGGAGTGGAAAGATAAACCTATTCTGAAGAGTTAGCAACCTCTTTAGATTGAAGGACTGTATCAATATTCCATCAAATCATGTAGTTTAGGCGTACTTTTACATTCTTCATGAAAGCTAAACTCTCACATTGCAACATCCACAAACACCGATTTCTAGAATAGTCTAGCAATTTCATGGCACCCTGGCAGGCAATAAACTGTCCCCAGTTATTGCCTTATTGAAATATTTTCTTACATAGCCTACAGAACTATGATATACTAGAGAACTAAGCCTTCAGAAAACTCAAATTCTATTGTTTCACATCTAGAAAATGCCATAGCAAGGCTACCAGCAACACCTTATCGAAAACACAAGTGAACAGATCTTACAGATCTCTGAACCTCATTCTTCAATGTAACCCTGTCTTGTGGAAATCTAAAAGACTGCCTAACATTCCCTGATGCCAACTAGAACTAGTAGTTAAGTTCATTAATGAAATACTAAAAGGCATATAAATAATACTGTGATAAGCAAAAAAGATAATTTCTGTAGAATAGCACATAACATAATTTTTCATCTAAGAGACTTGTTTGGGTAAAAGAAACATAAAGACACAGCCTCATCCTTTTGGGGGACAGATGATAGCCAGCACAAGAAAAAAAAAACACTGAGATTTTGGATAACTCCTGCTTGCTACAATCTAACATTTAGCTTTGTTATTCAATAATAAATGTCCCAAATGAATGTTCTTAGCCTTTAAGATGCTCNTTTGCCACATGTAATTTAGATGATGTGGTTTGCAAACTTTGCTCTGTAGGTTCTCCTGCCATGGCTCATACTGCCACCGTTGTTTCACGTTTTTCTTCCTCAAACCCTTCAGCGTCAAGGAGAAAAAACAAAATCAACATCCAAAATTCCACTCTTTTCAGTAATCATTTGATCGTATATTCCCAGACTTAATTTAACTTCTTAATTCAAAATTAAAGTTTTATTCATAAAAATAAGAAAAATAATATAAACTAAATTACGAGCTATCTGAAAGTAGAGTTTCAGTCTCCTAGAAAATACGTATTCTTAACATCCACTTGAACATATTAATACTCTCTTCAGAGAAAATACAATCAGTCAAGTAAAACGTGTTTATAAGGAAAAGTCACTAATTTTTTTTGTGGTGATCTTCATTTGCAAGTGCTACTTAGTATGTATGCGTAGAGGCTTTAGTGGATGCAAATAACTGTCTAAAATAAATCAAAGCTTCACAAAAAATCAATATGACGTTTATTTCAAGAATTTGCATCTACAGAAAGAAATCATAGACTGCATTTTAAAGACTCGGCAAAAAACCACTGTGAATAGTAACGGATATTCTATTCTTTACTCACTCCATCTGGCTGAGTTCTACAATACGTTCTATACATGGAACATCACTTCAATTTAAAAATGTGTCTATTCCTCATCATTTATTGTGCTATACCTTTCCTCATAATCCAAAAGCAAAAGGCTCTCCAAACTACAAAGACGCATGAATTCAGTCAGACAACTCATACATGCAACTTTCAGTGAAGAGGCCACATGGGTTACATTCATGGTCCAGTTTTCTTCTCCTTATACAGTGACTCTGGCTAATCTCATCTGCAAATATAAAAATCAACAATCGTTTCTATGAGTCATCATTTACACTTCTCCAGACTTGACTTCTGTCCAAGAGAACATCTGAACTTTCCAGTACCTTCTTGTTGATATCTAACAATGATAATTAGTTTTAAATGTTTCTTTCAACAGTTTTTCCTTGAGAAAGCTTCCTCTTTTGTCACTGAAAAAACACTGATTCTATTGGTCACCAACAACTGGAATAATCTTGACGCGAGTCGCTCAGATACAAACCACATACAGACCACAGACAACCTTTTTCAGCTATCTGCGGAGCCACCACTTTCAGCCGGACTTGATCATGCTATTTTTACAAATCCTCCCTCATCCTGCTCTCACCCACCCATCCATTAGGCATGTCATCACTAAAACTCTGTTCATCATTTATCTTCTCCTTTGCTAGTTCTCATGCACGGATACTTAAATACTGGGAAACCTATGTACTAACCTCAGCGCACAACTCGGCATTGCAAGGCTTACACGGACTCAATACATTTATTCCCATTCACTAACCTCGCCCTTCAGTCCAACACTTCTCTGGTGTGAAGAGCACAAAATCTATACAACAGCTGAAGCATCATCTTTTATATTATTCATTGTTTGACTAACCAACCAATCTCTTTGTCCTGTAGGTATCCACCTTCTGTCTTAAATCTTATATTTTAATTATAATATCTTTGGGATGAGATAAATGGTCTGCTCTGTCTTTGTACTGTGCCTAACACAAGGGAATCATAACATGTTTTGACTTGCACAACTACTTGAGCTTTTACAGAATTTTGCTTTTTCATCACTTACAAACAAAACTAATAGTTGAATTTGTCTCTAAGTTTCCAGCGCCAAACTCCACGATAATTTTGAATTTAGGTATCCTGCATATCTATCAGCAGATTAAAACCTAAAAAGAAAAAGGCTGTCTCATTTAATGAGCACATTATTTTTCCCTTTCTTAAGTAAATACTACAACTGAATTTGACTTTCAGCTACAATTGTTTAAAATTCTGTCTGTCTTTTAGTGGAGAGGTTTCTGTTTATACTGGCTTAGTGTTAGTGTGGAACGAGGATTTTTCCGTAGGAGGAATAAACTAGTTTCTTTTCAAGGCTGGTCTCCTAAGGCAACCTAAAGCCTATCCGTTCTTGTCAGCAGTTGACAAATAGTATTGCGTTCACAGAACGCAGTATTTTTTAGACACATATGCTTTCATGGTTTTGTCAGGCTGTTGCTATTGTTATTTAGACTCTAAAAGATGTTCTGCAGATGGTTAAAGCAATGTCAAGTGTTTGCGCAAGCTGAATGGACTGCTATATCTTTTCTGCAAAGGCTGCACCTTTACATTTATTTCTGTGACACAACCACCAAAATAATGGCATTTTCTATAGCTGAGACTACTAACCATGTTCATCAGGCTCACACAGACAACAGTGTCGGTTACCTCTGCCCTCTTAGACTACAGTAAGTAGTTTAATTAAGGTCATAAAAATGCATAGTTTGGACCAGGAAATTGGGGTTTCAATAAAGCTCTTGTGGACCATGGTACAATCTAAAGGTGTGATGTGTTCAGTCTTCTACTGAATATTTATCTGAGGAGGAGGCTTGATCTGTGTTCAAATTAAGCACCCCTTGCTCAGTCAGACTTTGCTAAGGCCAGTTCAAAACACAGCTAAAAAAGGAGGAAATGGCTGCCTGTAGCATCAAATATAGTAATTCTAGATCTAATGCAGGAAGTTTTCTCTCTTTTTGAGAGGATCAAAATCCACAGCTCCCACTTCCCTGGCAACTGTCCATACAACCAGCCCATAGGGTACCATACGTGAAAACAATTGTCGTATTTCTGTTGTAGCGCGGCCACTGTGCAGTGAAGTGTAAAAAATAAATGGGTCTAGAATATATAGGTGAGAGAATGTTCTGCAGCCTACTGAAGGGAAGGAAGCATCTTTAGAAAGGACATCCTGGGAAATTTGAGCTGTATCTACTGGCTGGCTATTGACAACAGAAGCAAGTTTAAGTTACACTGGCTTTCAATAAGTAAAAAAACAAAACAAAACAAAAAAAACTCATAAAAGGGTACAGGGAAAACTTCTTTAGCTTGTGCACAACATATTTTGGCCTCACCATATGAGGAAGATTAACAATATGCTCCCTGTAGACTTTTAAGGCAACTCAGTCTCCACTTACTGTCACAGAAACTCTGAACTATTGTAAATTAGCTGCTCTTCTAAGTTAGCTTCTTTTGTTTCTTAAACTAAAATTTAAGAATACACAAAGATGGCCAACGAGTGTACTGTACAGAGTAGCAGCATAAAGCCGCTGATTGGATTAGCTACATTAGACACATACTTCTGTACAATTTACCATTCTTTAACTTTTGTGCAGATCTTTGATAACAGCCTTAATAGCCTTGACTTGGGTGCCTGCTATGTCAGGTCGTCTTCAAAGTAAGTATTTTCTAGGTATGTCCACATTAGCAAACAGTGTGGCACAGAAGAGGATCTATAAAGCAAATGATGCAGAGTACTAAACGTTCACAATATATGTAACTTTATTGGAGCTATTCCAAACCTACCTTGGAGTAGCTTTAGTCTGTTTTCACAAACTCAAGAGCCATTAGCAATTGCAACAACTTAGGCTTGTTCCTGGAGTACATCTTTCAGTTTAGCTTCATCCAAAAGGAATCATACTGTTCTTCTCCAGCCCAAAATGTCATCCATAAAGGACTGCATCACCTTCTGTTCATTAACATATGCCTATTTTTCTGAAATACCTTGGATGCCGAAGTCTGGAGAAACAGAATCTACTGGAATATAATCCAGTAAACAGAGGCGCTTTTTTGGTCAAAACAGTTACTGGCTTTATTTACTTTACTAGGCACCGTGCAAACAGTTGTAATAGCAATGCACAGGAACATTGGAGATAGGAAGAAGCAGCTGGAAGGGAGGAGATGGGGTAGGAAGGCTGTTTTTGTCTTTGACAGCATTACCTTAACAAACATCAACTAGTGCTAAGTGGAAGGGGAAAAAAAAAAAAAAAAAAAGTGCTTTGGAGACTTAAATACACTTAAGCATGTATTTTGCTGACTTTTCAGTAGTAGCATCCACATCTGGTTTTGCAGGTTGTGGAAAGCTTCCGCCGCTCACACACGCACGCAGAGGTTTATTTTCTGTACATTCATGAAAAAAAAGGTTTTGCCATCTCCTGTTCTACAGTGACCGATGTGAGTAGCTGTTCTGTTGTTTCTTCTTTCATCACACTCTGTTCATGAATTCTGATCCTTATCCTAATTGCAAACAACTCTCACTCAAACTTGTAAGAACCCACTTAGGGAGCCCATTGACTTAAACACATGTATATCATCTGCAAATTTATTTCTTCACATTCATGCCTATTTTAGAAATAGCACATAAAAGAATTTTTTAAAAGGTGGCACAATACAAGGCTAAGCTATAAAAACTACAAGGCTGCATAAGGATACATGCAGCGTATGCTGAATTATGTTTCCTAATATTGCGGCATCAATACTGTTTTATTAGATTATTTTACTGCCTCTTCTCATTAGCTACCTGTCAGTACACTCATTTCCCTAAAGAATAATCCCGTGCAACAGTGCATACAACATAATCTCACTGATAGTAGCAGCTGCAATGTACTGATGGCCTCCTTGCTGTGGAGCCCCACCAGCTCAGTCTTACGGTGTGTCTTTGCTCAGCAACTCCCAAGAGCTGCCTCCCCTTTCAGAGAACGGAGACTCATATGTCAGAAGCTCTATTCAGTTTGCCATGTTAAAGTAACACACTGCACCTGCCAGCAAGGATTCAGTTGTGCTTACTCTCTATTGCTGTAATGCCGCCTTCCTCCAGAGCCTCCTTCCTGGCTTGAAGTTCTTGGTAAAGAAAGTTTTCCTTTAATAACTTCACCACAGTCGATCAAAAGAATTAAGTCAAAAGTGATTTAATTTGGAAATCTATTACTTGGTATGTTACTAAATATTTTAGTGATTGTTTTATGTTTCCTAGAAGGGGATGACTTATTCTAGCACACACATAAATATGTATGTAGACACACAAGCATATTAGTGTAAATATGCACTTTCAACTGGAAATCAAGGAAATACAATCACTCCAAGTTAAACCTATCACCAGATCTGGGATCAAGAAAAAACATTCCACCTAGATTACACTCTAAAGAAGAAAAGACAGGTCCTTGTCATAGGTGACTCACTACTGAAGGGAGCGGAAGGCCCAATATGCAGGCTGGACCCGGTGCATAGGGAGGACTGCTGCCTCCCTGGGGTCCAGGTCGAGGATGTGAAGAGGATGCTTCCTTCCCTGGTACGGCCCTCGAACTATTACCCGCTTTTGATCTTTCAGGTAGGCAGCGATGAGGTAACAAAAAGAAGTCCAAGGGCAATGAAGAAAGATTTCAAGACCGTGGGACACCTGGGCAAGGGATCAGGAGCACAAGTTGCTTTCTCCTCTATCCCCCCAGTCACGGGGAATGATGAGGGAGTAAACAGGAGGAGCCAGCAGATCAATGCCTGACTTCAAGCCTGGTGCTGCCAGCAGGACTTTGGGTTCTTTGATCATGGCCTGATCTACAAAACACCAGGCCTGCTGGTAACAAGTAGGAATACTTTGTCTTCCAGGGGGAAAAGGGTTCTAGGACAAGGGTTATCAGGGCTCATTGAGAGGGCTTTAAACTAGATTTGAAGGGGGATGGGGACGGTACTGGGCTTGCTGGTGAGGTGCCAGGGCGTAGTTGCTCAGCGCCTGTGGGCGAGTGTGCCAGTATTTCTGAAAGCCAGAAGGCACACCTCGTCTCAAGGGTCAAAACTACACACACAACTCCCTCTCTGAAATGCTTATACACCAATGCATGCAGCATGGGGAATAAGCAGGAAGAGATGGAGATCTGTGTGCAGTTGCAGGGCCATGATCTCATTGCAATTACTGAGACATGGTGGGACAGCTCACATGACTGGAATGCTGTCATGGATGGCTACGTCCTTTTCAGGAAAGGCAGACCAGCGAGGCGTCGTGGTGGAATTGCGCTCTATGTGAGAGAGCAATTGGAATGCATTGATCTCTTACTAGGGGTGGATGAAGAGAAGGTCAAGAGCTTATGGGTAAGGATTAAGGGGCAGGCAAATATGAGGGACACTGTTGTGGGTGTTTATTACAGGCCACCTGATCAGGATGGGGAAGCTGATGAGGCTTTCTACAGACAGCTGAAGGTAGCCTTGCAATC
>VXBH01008967.1:251735-265643 GCA_013400035.1 Rynchops niger | reverse complement strand
GGTCGAGGGAGGTCATCCTCCCCCTCTACTCTGCCTTGGTGAGGCCGCATCTGGAGTACTGTGTCCAGTTCTGGCCTCCCTGGTTCAAGAAGGACAGGGAACTGCTGGAGAGGGTACAGCAAAGGGCTACAAAGATGATTAGGGGACTGGAACACCTCTCTTATGAAGAAAGGCTGAGGGATTTGGGTCTCTTCAGTCTGGAAAAAAGACAACTGAGGGGGGATCTTACCAACACTTATAAGTACTTAAAGGGTGGGTGTCAGGAGGATGGGGCCAGGCTCTTTTCAGTGGTGCCCAGCAACAGGACAAGAGGTAATGGGCACAAACTTGAGCATAGGAAGTTCCACCTAAACATGAGGAGGAACTTCTTTACTTTGAGGGTGGCAAAGCCCTGGAACAGGCTGTCCAGAGAGGTGGTGGAGTCTCCTTCTCTGGAGACATTCAAAACCCACCTGGCTGCATTCCTGTGCAACCTGCTCTAGGTGACCCTGCTCTGGCAGGGGGGTTGGACTAGATGATCTCCAGAGGTCCCTTCCAACCCTATGGTTCTATGATTCTACATAAGACCACATCAATGATACTACCTGAAGTTACCTAGAACCCTTATCTGTATGAGCTGAAGTACTCATATTATGGTATGCTGTACCTACAATGCTTCTCACAGCACTTCCAGTTAAAGATAACTCTTTCTTCAGAGATATTATGCAAAGGTATTAGTGAAATGTAAACGGCTTTTAGAAAAGTAAAATAGGCAAATAGAATGGAAAAATACATGTATGGGTGGGTGTATGCACAACAGCAAAGGTAAATTATGAGCCAGAAAAAAAGGGAAAAGAGAAGGGACAGATAATCAAGGACAAGTAACAAAAATAGCAAGCAGACAAAAAAAAAAAAAATAAATCCAGAAACAGTGATAAGAAAATAAGTTTGAACAAAAATGACTGGATGTTGAACTTCAGTCAGACCTATTTCTCTGAGATTATCTTGTGGGAACACTCATATGATGGGCTATTTCCAGGCCTCTCTCTAATCCAATTGAGGTCACATTTAGTTTGCAAATTAATTCTATTCTGGCATTTCTTATCTTTTGACTCAGCAATCATCTGTTTAAAATTCAGTCTGTTCAGATTAATAAATGGCGAACAAGAAAAATCATCTGTCATAATGAATTATAAGGCCTTTCACCAGACATCATCTGTCGAGTCAGAAGAGAGAATATTTTAATTTACAGCAATAAGCGTTATCACTTGAGCTAAAAGACTAGGTAGCTGCAGCACAGGATGACCCCTCTCTTCTGGTGAGCCAAAGCACAGGCTGAACATGGGACACCTTCCACTCATCACAGAATACAAACAATTCACTAGCAAAGCCGATGAAAAGAAATCCTGTATTCTAGCTTTCTAATGCCAAAAAACCACACCTGTCAAATATTATATTTCTAATCCAAGGCAGAATGAGCTCGAGAGTTCACACCAGCATTGAGGTATTGGCAAAGTCACTTCTCTCCTCCACTGATCTTGTTCTCAGCAAGACATGATTTGTTTATACTCAAACCTCATAAAGAAAACCATTTTGAGGCATATGACTAAATCTGGTGATGATACCAAATTATACAGGATAAAACAGATGAGGACGAGCTGTGACAAACTCAATAAGGGCATGATGAGATGAAATGACAGAGCAAAAGGACAAATGAACTTCTATGTAGGTATATTTAAAATTATGAAGACGGTAAAATCCTTATGTTCCATAGGGAGCAACAACATCTGTGAACGCAATCACAGCTTCCTAAATGCAACGACTGGTAACGGTCAGTTCAAAAGGACCAAGAGGGAAATCTTGAGGCCACACTCAAAGCTAAAGAGAGGGTAAAAAAGGAAGTTCCATGTGAGGAGATATTAGAAAGGCACAAATAAAAAAAAAAAAAATCAAAGACTTTCACTGTGATATTATATACAATGAAGTTCTTGACTCTACCATCTTTAAACACTGCAACAGAACTCAAAAGCATCCAGAGGCAGCTAGTAAGGATGATCAAATACAGAACAGTTTTCACAGTAGCAGATACTAAGTAAGCTAGTATTCTTCAATTTGGAAGGACAGCTCAGGAATGCATGATGCTTATTGATTCTTGATTGATACTGAAAAGGAGAAGAGGAATCTTAGAATCATAGATCAGTTAGAGTTGGAAGGGACCTTAAAGATCATGCAGTTCCAACCCCCCTGTGACAGGCAGGGACACCTCCCCTTAAACCAGGCTGCTCAAGGCCCCATCCAACCTGGCCTTAAAAACTTCCACGGATAGGACATCCACAACTTCTCTGGTCAACCTCTTCCAGTGTCTCACCACCCTCACAGTGAACAATTTCTTGCTAATATCTAATTTAAATCTGCTCTCTTTCCCTTTAAAACCATTACCTCTCATTTTGTTGCTAACACTCCCTGATAAGGAGTCCTTCCCCATCTTTTCTGTAGGCCCCCCCTTCAGACACTGGAAGGCCGCTATAAGGTCTCCTCAGAGCCTTCACTTCTGCAGGCTGAACAACCCCAACTGTCTCAGCCTGTATTCACAGGAGAGGTGCTCCAGCCCTGAGATCACCTTCATGACTCTCCTATGGACTGGCTCCAACGGCTCCATGTCCGTATGTTGGGGGCCCCAGAGCTGCACGCAGTACTCCAGGGGGGATCTCCTGAGAGCGGAATAGAGGGCAGTATCACCTCTCTTGACCTGCTGGCAACGCTTCTTTTGATGTAACCCAGAAAGCCAACCGCATCCTGTGCACATGCCAGCTCATGTTGAGCTTCTCATCAACCAACACCCCCAAGTCCTTCTCCTCAGGGCTGCTCTCAATACATTCTCCACCCAGCCTACATTTGTGCTTAGGTCTGCCCCAACCCACGTGCAGGACCTTACACTTCCAGTAGAAGTAAGGGACACCAAATTAAATTAAGAGGAAGCAGGTTCCAAACAAACAAAAGGAAGTGGTTCTTCAAACACAAAGATAAACGGCATAATTCCCCACCACAGGATATTGCAGATGCTCAAAGTTTACATGAATTACGTTTACATGAAGGGAAAACTGCATTCATTAATGGAAGAGAAGTCCATTGAAGGATACTAAATTCACTGAAAACACTGGCTGAGATCGCAGTCTCAAATAACTGGAGGCTGGAAGAGTACATGGTGAGAAGCACTATACTTGCTTACTTTGTCCTTATGCTTTTCCCTGGGTACCACTTCTGGCTATCATTTAAAGCAGGATGCTGAGCCTGATGAACCTTTAATCTGACCAAATGGGTATGTGTAAGTAAATTAAACAATGATACAGCTTGGGACCTGGAACTTGGTCATCTATATCATTAAGTTGATAGACCCCAGCTGTGAAGGTCTCTTACAGACATTTCAATGAGTCTAATTAGCATTTTCCTGTATAATTCCCAGGCACAGTTCAAAAGTTAGCATAGGCTAGGGACTGTTCCCAACAGGCAGTTTCGATTAAGCCTGTTTCAAAGGGCAAGAGAGTTAAACAGTATGAAGATGGCCAGATCAAGCCAAGTACCACAGAATTACAGGATAAGCCCTGGTTTACCTGACTAGGATAAATGCCAATGTGACTGCTTTTATTACAGGTAGAGACTTCCTGTAGAATTAACAATACGCTTTTCCTTTTCCCCTAGAATATCAGGTGTCTCTGTGATCGTACATCATCTGCTTGGTAATAAAAAAACCCTTTGTCAAGTACAAACACTTGCATGCCTACTCATTGAGATGGCTGTCTTATAAACAACATATAACCTCATATGACTTCATGAAAAAAATTCTAAAATGCTACCCACTGTGTCAGAGCAGAACAATCACACAAGCAAAGCAAAGAAAAATATTCCCCTCAACCCCAAAGCTTAAAAGGTGCAAATAAGCGACTAAGTAGTTACAGGATGAGAAAGAGAAAACTCTAATACTTCCCTACACAGCACTAGGAGACAAGTATGAAAAAACTCAGTTCACGTTTACATCGAACTGGTAAAGCACCCAGTCTTCACTATATGAAATAGGATTTAAAGCACTTCAGAAAATCTTCCCCCTGCCCTAATAAAGTA
Organism: Rynchops niger; assembly: GCA_013400035.1. NCBI lineage: Eukaryota > Metazoa > Chordata > Aves > Charadriiformes > Laridae > Rynchops > Rynchops niger. The sequence goes on along the minus strand of VXBH01008967.1, from coordinate 261,545 downwards.
TCTGTATTGATGGTTAGCAAAGGTAAGGAGGCACATTTTCAGCATAGTGGCACTGACTGCTACCATCCAAACAAACAAGACAATCGGACCCTTAGTCTATAATGCAATATGCACGTTCTTCCATTACTCCAAAAAACGTGCAGACTGACAGGGCTGTATATGCAGTGGCCATGGTTACATCAAGATTTCCAGCTTACTGAATTTACTCTTCTAGTCTTTTGTTTAGACTGAAGCATTTCTAGCAGAATTTACAGCTGACAAATAGACGTACTGTACTAATACACAGGAGGGTTACTAACTGCTTCTCTTAATTGTAATTTTTTAGTATTTTTAATTATAGTACTTTAAGGTTCATGACTGTCTTCTATCCATGAGTAATAGCTTCTATTTTTCAAGTAGATTGGAAGCTTCCCCAGTACTTGAGCTGTCTTATGTGGACCGGTTTCACCACTGAGATTTATAATACAGACATCAAAATATTAGAAAGACAAAAAAAATTACTAACTTCAACTAGTATCTTAGAAAGGAAAGGTGATTCCTTCTTCATTTATTTATGATTGTTTAAGAGAAGCATATTGAAGACTGGGAAATAAAAGACTACACCTGGGAACACACTGGAAGTTTATAGCCTTGCATGTTCTGAATGGATGGAAGAGAGACAGACGGTTATTTTATTAGGTGTGATAGGATGAAGTAGAAAACGTTGAACCTCCAGGAAATCTGCTTGACACTAAGATCTATTAGGAATTTTCTTGTAAAGGAAATAGAGGAAGCCTTATTTCCTGGGATAATTCAAATTGTACTCCACAAAATAGTAAATATATACAAAGAACATCCTGCGTTTAGAAGAAAATGAAGCAGATGACAATTTTTTCTACATTTAGGCTGGACAAGCCCCAGACTTGGTCTCTTCTCACATGTATACACAGGCAAAAGCACAATCAAAACAGACAAGAAGTAAAGATAAAAGGATGAAATTTTGGAAGTAATGAATTATTCTCATTATGGTTTTACTTTCAAAGTTTCTTTTAGTCAAATACATGTAAATTTTTTTATTTATATCATTTTACTGAGAAATATCAAAGAATTAGAGTAAAATAATAACTTTACCAAAGATAAGTGTTTACAAGTGCATATCACAGCACATATACTGCTATGTAGCTCAGCTCCAATGATATTAATTTTTAAAATCCTCTATTTCAAGTGTGAAATAGGAGGGGAATATGTTTTATCAGGGAAAGCAACCAGTCAAGGAAAACTGCAATTGAAGAGTCCCTCTCCAGAGCACAGCCATCTTCCTACTCTCCCATTCGCAACTTCTGAGCCTTCTGCAATATCAACTAGTACCGCAAATTAGTCTATATAACAGCATATCTTACTTGCCTCTCTGAGTTGAAACAGAAACAAGGATTTTATACTAGTATTTTGAAGCAGATAAGCAAGGAATTTACTTTTCCCAGCTCTATGAAATCACTGTTATCTATTAGTGACAACGCTGTCGTGTTTGCTCAGCTATAATTACCATGTAAATGCGTTGGCTTTTTTATCACCAATATTCCAAATAAAATATAGATTTGTTCCACACATGCTGCCAAATTATAATGAAATTTATATGGTGTTCAGGTTGCATATGTCCCACAAAACTGAATTCTCAGTGTTCCATCTCAGTCACAGAAAGAATCGTATCTGTGAAGTATACTACAGGAAATGCATATTCTAACCAAGAAAGTAGACAAGATGACAGAAAAATGTAGGACCTGGGTAAAGAGTAACCTTGGAATGACCAAAAGAAGCAAGAGCCAGGAGAAAAAAAGAGAATAAATTACAGATTTAACAAAGGAAAGAAGATAAGAGGTTATCTGCCTGGTTACCTAGCAGGCTTTGGGCCAGTTCCAACTCCCAAGGGATGTACACGCTTCAAGTATCAAAATAAATAACAATGAATAAGATTTCAACCTCTGGAGGTTTCAAGACCTCAGACTTAACTTCGAGTTTATTTTTTCGTTAAGCTCAAAACAGCTGCCAAGCTCAAAACTTTGAATGTGTCCACTCATCTGAACTGAAGCACTTGAACATCTTGCCTCAGGAAATTAAGAAGCTACAAATTAAAGAATAGAAGACGACTGCTGGAGAGCCAAGGGTTACCTGAGAGACAGATAAAAACATTATAACTAGGTATTGAGATTTCTGAAATTAATTTTTTTTTTTTTAAGTTGCTAGTGACAATGTATATCTCAATAACTTATCTTCTCCCCAATGGCTGCATTTAAGCAACTCAAGCCAACTGGTGTTTGAGATAAGACGCTGCCCTTGGTTTTGGTTTGGTGGACTTTGGGTTTCTCCATTTAGAGTAAACTGACATTAAATGCTATGTGACAAAATTTTGTGACATAGCTTTAAGCATATGTTTTAAGAAAACCTCTTTCTTCTAACTCTGTTGTTAGAGGGGAGGTCCATTTTGTGGACCCTTTAGTTATCAGGGTTTCCTCTGGGTCTTTAAAATCTGTTCTTTTGAGGGTCCTGTGCTTTTTTGTTCAAACTTGGAGGGTTGTGACATGCTCAAAGCAGGAACACAATTAACTTCATTGCACTGCAATTTCTATATGGCTCAAGTTCCTAGTACATCGCATAATGCTCTGTATCAACTTATTCCTTATTTTATTCCTTTTTACCATTTTGTATTTATAGTATTTCCCAGAGGTATCAAAACCGGGATCAGAGATCGCTGACTGTTAGAACTCTGTCTCAGAAACTTTGTCTACAAACTGATAGGAAAGGCAGGTTTTATTTTATGTGTCACTGATTTCAGTGCCTGGTTCTCCTTCGTACTCTGAATTGTCAGAAACTGACAGAGATTTTATTTTTCAGAAAGTAATTGCTTTACGATAGGACACTGGAAGAAAGCAATCCAGTCAAAAAAAAAAGAAAGAAAGAAGAGTGCAGCAATACATAGAAGGCTGTAAAAATGAAGAAGAAAATTCACTTGGTAAATAAAATTGTATTTTGATGACACAGGGACAAAACTATGGGAATCGACACAGCTCAGGTGAATGGAGCTGTGATCAGACAACCCAACAGTTGCACGACAATTTTAATTTTAATAAATTTTAAGATTCTCCTTTTTTTGTTACTTAACAAATTTTTTGAAGACACCTTTAGATTTCATTTATGTTGAACAATTTGTTTTGTAACTATTTGTATTGGAAAATAAACTGTTTCAAAGGGTATCAGCAAACCTAAGCTAAAAAACATCCCAGAGTGCATACGCACCCATCATCTAAGCAACCATGTACAATGCTATCCAAACAAACGTTCCATGACAGATTCTATGAGGAAGACAGCACCAGCTGAGAGGTTGAGACGTGACCAGACATTTAAGGAAGAGCACTGGTCACCCCCAGGTGTGATGCTCCAAAAGAAGAGTGTATGAATGCATATACACATCTTAAAAAAATATGCCTATAACATATTCTGGTGAACAATATTAGTCCATACTGTAAATTAAGTGTACATTCACATCACACCCCTGCTAATATTAAAAAAAAAACCCAAACAAATCCCAAACCATTATCACGTTTTATTGTTCTCCTTTATGTGGATTTATAATGTGAACCCATGTGCCAAATCAGAAAAATACCACATTCATGTTCACTATTCATAAAATCATAGGATAATTGAGGCTGGACATGATCTCAAGAGGTCTCTAGCCCAATCTCCTGCTCAAAGCAAGGTTCAGCTATGGGTTGCTCAGGGCTGGTCTTGAAAACTTCATGGAAAAGAGGCTACATAACCACTTTGGGTAATCTCTTCCAGAGCTTTACTGTCCTAAGACAGAAAAGTATTAACTGGGGATTAAAAAAAACCAAGTATATACATTTTAAGAGAAACTATCTTGCAGTTCTCTGTGCTTATCCAATTAGAAATCAGTGTAAGTGACACCTTGCATGATTTTCATGCTATTATCAGAAAATGGTAAAATCATTTAAGATAATCCAATCACCTGTATTTTCATGAAGCAAGCCTTTCTTTAGTTTATTTCCTTTTCTGCAACCAGGATAAAAAGTGCAGACCACTGGAAGGAGAAACTACTTCCATAAACAACAACAGAGATAAAATTAAAAACCCTTTACTAATGGCTACACAGCATCTCCCTTGCTGCAAGCTCAGCCCATTGCACTACGGACACAGCAAATACACCATTCCCTTCCTCTTTCCAGACGCGTTACGTATCTGAAGACTGTTTACATATTTCTTTTCAGCTGACTCTACACTAAGTAATCTTCATTCATGCAATCCTTCCTCGAAGGTTTTGTGCTCCTGAGCACCAGTCATTCTCAGTGCTCGCCTTTCAAAACCCTTTGAGTTGAAGCCTTACCAATACCAAATAGCACAGGACTACCTAATTAGTGTTGCAGACAATATTCCACTTTAAAATATCTTAGTAAGAGTCTTTCGTTTGCAAATGAATGACTTAATTTACCTGTGTTCAGCTTCTGATCCAAATAATCCTCAAATTTTAATTTCTGGGTACATATGATTTGATTTGGTTTTTCAAAGCTCAGACTTATTCTCCCCTACAGGTCGTTCCTTGAACTTGTTCCTTTTGTGTTCGATCCTTTTTTTTTTTTTTTCCAGGCTACATCTCTGATTTGCCAAGAACATTCTGGATTCTAAAGCTTTCTTCTAGTTATTTTCAGTCTCTCCTGACTTCCTCTCACCGTACAGTGTAATACTCATACTTTCTATCCCATACTGTGAAATTACAATTCTGAACAGCCTTAGAATGAGGATTAATCCACATGATCTAATCTGCCTTCCTGGCAGCGAACCAATTAAAACTGCCCTCAGCATATACTTTTTCAAACGTACTCTGTAAGGGTAGGCCAATATTTATGTTGCAGCTGCAAGACTATCATATAAGACAATGTCATTATCTAAGTAACACACACACAAAAAAAACCAGAATACAAAGGGTAATTAATACAAATTTACAGTGAGATTGTATTTCCCATGGAAGGAAAACTTGCAGCCTAACACCTGCACACGCAGTCTGTAGCTTCCCTTACCACTACTGGCTTCTGTAAGAGAGAACCACATCCAACCAAGACCAAAGAAAAGGAGAAAGGCAGAACAAGACTTCTGGATTCCTCAAGGAAAACCAAGTGTTTTAAACAGCCTAAAAGAATCTCCCTCTATAGTTTAAATTACAGGTGCCCCCTGTATCTTTAATTTACATACAATCACTTTCCCCTCAGTTGCCTGCATCTCCCTGATGTCCCCAGAGCTCATTCTGCAAAAGCAAAACGTAGTACAATAAAAGCCAAAGTCAACTAGTTTGATTTGGTGAGGTATAAATCCGAGTTGGTTTCAGGTGTTCAATCCTATGAAATAAGTTCACCAAAAAAAAAAAATAGGATTGTTCATTTTAATGTACTTCTGGAGAGTTTGGAATGGCAAACAACCCACGTTTAGGAGCTGTGACCCACCCTAGGTCATATGCAAAAGAGTGTGCAAACACTATCTTGTTCCTTAATGTGCAAGATTAAGCAGAGTTTTTTTCTACTAGAAAAAAAAATCAGATTTTAAAGTTCCAGGCTTTTTAATCATGTTTGTTACGCGCAAATTAGTACAAGTATTTTATTTTGTGATGCTATGTTAAATTGCAAAGGTGTTGATATGTTTTTAGTACTGGAGTTCAGTAACTGGAAATTCAGCAAATTTGTTCTTCAATAATTATTTGAATTAAGGCTAAATTGAGTAACTGTTGGAAGGCCAGGCTGAGACTTACTTCCCATACTCTTAAAACACGCTCTTTCCTCACAAATCACGATGTGTAGCTTCTGATGAGACTGTTGCAAATAAATTTTGAGTGACCACTGATAAATAAAGATCCTTACACTCATATATTTCCTGTTATTTGAAGGACAGCTGAATACATTGTTAACAGTTACGGTGAAAATACTTTTAAATGGGTTCTTTTAATTAACTTCTGAACTTACAAGAAAGAAAAGTTACAAAAGAAAAAAAAAAATCATCTAAATGTGCTGACTCAGCTTCTACATAAGAAAAATGTGACTACCAGTGGTTGGGTAATTTTATCACTGCCTTAAAATAAGGGAAATCAAGCAAAGAGAGTGGCAGCAACAGCTGGAACCACGTGCTTGTGTCCAAACACAATTTATTCATAAAACTCGAGGAAAGCACAGCACAGCTGCAAAGCAATTATGAAAGGAAAAAAAAATAAAAAGTCCACAAGCCCTTCGGAGCTGATGAAAAACAATGCCACCAAGAAACACTCAAGCTTAACAAGTGCTTTTTTTTTTTTTGAGACTAAATCTTCACATTATAAATGTTAGTTGCTATGGATGCTGTATTTTACTTCTGACACTACTTTCCTGGTTACTGGAATACTTCCTCCTAAAATACCTCCACAATTTTAAATCTGCTTAAATTCTGTTAATCCATAACATGCTTTCTTCAAGGTATGACCTCTGGAAAGCTGGCTGACACTTCTGGTATGGTGGGTGAGTGAATATATCCACATCCAAAACAGTCTAACTCACAATTATATTGCGCTTTTTTAAATTCAGAAGCTGCCATCTACTCCCCATTTTCTGCAGTCTGAATATTGCCAGAATAGCAGTATCTGTCATTCTTCATCTTTACGATATGTAAATTCAGCAGAACTGCTTTTCTGCACCTTTTTCAGACCATGAGCTGAAACACAGAGAAAATACCTATGACCCAAGAAAAGGCTTTTAATCCAAATTGTCTAATCCAAATCAGCCAAAACTTGTGAAAAATCAGTAACCAGGCAGCAACATGGTTAGGAGCTGAAGTTTCAACCATAAACTATCACCATTGTTACTTTAATTTCCATTAGGCAAGCTAAGAACAGGCTCTTCCTCCCACTTGTCCCTCAACACAGACTTGCCTTTGATGACCTGTGAAGACCTACTTGTCTGAAGCCACACAAGAAGATTAAGTTGCATCATCTAGAGTGAGTCAGGCTGGCATTCTGTCAGCCAAGACAGCCTTCCATAGGGCCAGTTTAATTCCTATTTTAATGCACAAGCTTTTGAACTATTTCTGGCCGCTACAAAGCATCTACGATTAGGACAAACTGCCTTAAGCTCCATTTCCGACACCCATTGGTGAAGAACAAGGAAAGGCTTCTCCTGGAATTTACACTCGGAACATTTTATGATTGTTGGGAGACTAAGATTGTCCTTAGGACAACATGCCAGTCCATCAGGCAAAGGGACTGAACTTTCAGTCTGAGGAAGAGGTAAATGCACCTGCATTCAGCTTGGCCACTGGCAGTCAAGTCAACTCACTCTGAGTCAGATGCATGCAGAAAACAAAACTCGTGTTAACTACCGTGTAGGCACACAGAAGTACATAGATGAAAATTAACCTTTTTAAATTAGCAGTCAGTCATGCTGTAGCAAATGTTAAATTTTGCTATTGCAGTAAATTTATGTTCTTAGGAGAAAGTGTGTAAAACATTTAGTAGTTACGATCAACACAGTAAGTTCCTCTAAAATTATTAAGGTATAAAAGCAATAATTCACTACTACAAATACCTACACATCATTTCATCATACATTCCATATTGCAGAAACAAACTTTTACTAGTTACCATAGAAATAAGATAGCAGTAAACAGTAGTGGAGTCCAGTGGTTATGGTTCTGTTAGACTTCATTATTAAATCTTTTCTTAAAAAAAAAGAAAAGGTGTTTCTAAAAGAACAACTGTTGACGCTGATTAACGCCCATAAAAGTCTTCTTATTCTTAAGCATTTCAAGAATAATTTACATGGCTAAAAAAAAAGAATTTTATCATGAAAGACTTAAGGAAGACCTTCAGAACAAAGCTCTACTTGGCTGGCCATATAGCAAGTTGTTAAACCAAAAAAATAACGTGGACAGAATAATTTACCTTTTCACCTTCTTCACCTTTACTACCTGCAAAGCCACGTTCACCCTGGAACACAAAACAATAAAATAAAAATCTCAAACATAAACATTCTTCAAATAATGGCATTCTTTACAGTAGTTTTATTGCACTGGATTTTTCTTGTGGTATTAAAACAGAAGAAATAATTTGGATATCGATTCTCTCTCATTCAAAAAAGTGTGAAACCTCTAAAAAAAAATGACAGTTTTCCACAGTTTTGTCAATTATTAGTAGTCATCTTTCCATTCAGCCTTAGGGATCTTCTTGGCTTTAAAAATTCTGAACTATTCATTGATATTAAATCCACTCATTACAGTTCTGCAGAACCAGTTTTAGTACATTTATTCCTATTAATACCTTGATTTTAATATTTAAATGTGACTAGTCAACTATGAAGGCCTCCAAAACCGACAACAATTGAGAAAAATATAGAGATACAGTTTACTGAAAGAAAACTCATTCCTTTCATTTCGAAAACCACAAATTACCCAAGCATTAAAAAAAAAAAACAAACAACCCAGAAGGGGTGAGTTTTGAAATATTAATTCAAGCTCAGCTTATTTAAGCAGATGACTGAATTCCTTATTTTATGATCTTTCAATAAAAAGACCCGTTAATAATGCTCTTCCAGCTGCAATTTGAAAAATTTTAACTCAGAAAAAGATCTTAATGTACAATCTTACCCTATTAATGTCTTTGACAAACTTTTTTCTTTGCCAAATTTGCCTGGCTATATTCAAACAAGAATAACACCTGCTTTAGGTCTTTATTAAAGTATACTTGTATGTTTTGCGAGAAATACAGCAGAAATACAGACAAAATTATATACTTGAAGCACAATAACTACCTAATAAAAAACCCGAACATTCTTTCTCCATCAAATCATTTAGCAGGAGGTAGATTGCATGTCTTTGCCAGTCTCTAGAATTCAGTCTCATCACCTCAGTACAACGCACATGATTTTTACAGGTCTGAGGATGAAAAGACTAGAAAAGGAAAGCATACAGTGTTTTCTAAATTACTTTCAAAAAATTAAGACGAGCAATGTCTAAATATTCTTTCACCCTTCAGAGAGTGTAATTTCCTTATATAGAAGTCTAAGGTTTAAGTGAGGTTAACTAGAACAGTAGGCTACAACTTGCAAAATTTCTAGCAGAATTTTGTCAAATCTTTCAAGTGATATAGCATCAGATACTACACATACTGACTGTTCCCAGTTGCCACCCTCTTGAGTGTGGCAAGCAGGTCATTGGAGATGATCCTCCCCCTCTATTCTGCCTTGGTGAGGCTGCACCTGGAGTACTGTGTCCAGTTCTGGCCTCCCCGGTTCAAGAAGGACAGGGAACTGCTGGAGAGGGTACAGCAAAGGGCTACCAAGATGGTTAGGGGACTGGAACACCTCTCTAAAGAAGAAAGGCTGAGGGATTTGGGTCTCTTCAGTCTGCAAAAAAGACAACTGAGGGAGGATCTTATCAACANCCTGCTCTAGGTGACCCTGCTCTGGCAGAGGAGTTGGACTAGATGATCTCCAGAGGTCCCTTCCAACCCCAACCCATTCTGTGATTATAGTCCTTCATGTGTTTAGAAATGGCTTCCGGGGTTTCCTATATAATTTTTCCAGGGGCAGAGGTGACGCTGACTGGCCTGCAGTACCCTGGATCCTTCTTGAAAGATGAATGTGATATTTGCCTGTTTCCAGTCATAGAATCATAGAATCTTCATGGTTGGAAAGGACCTTTGAGATCGAGTCCAACCGTACACACACACAAAAAACCCCAACCCTACAATCTCTGCCACTAGAGCATGCCCTGAAGTGCCACATCTACACGTTTCTTAAACACCTCGAGGGA
>VXBH01008967.1:217484-251301 GCA_013400035.1 Rynchops niger | reverse complement strand
CTCCCACCTAGTTTGGTGTCATCTGCAAACTTACTGAAGGTGCACTCAATCCCCTCATCCAGATCATCGATCAAGATATTAAACAAAGCCGGCCCCAGAACTGAACCCTGAGGGACACCACTGGTGTCAGAGGTGATGATTTCACCCCATTAATCACAACTCTCTGGGCACGGCCATCCAGCCAGTTTTTAACCCAGCGAAGAGTACATTTGTCCATGCCACGATTCGCCAGCTTCTCCAGGAGAATGCTGTGGGGGACGGTGTCAAAGGCTTTACCAAAGTCCAGATAGACAACGTCCACAGCATTCCCTGCATCCAGAAGGCAGGTCACATGGTCATAGAAAGAGATCAGGTTGGTTAAGCAGGACCTCCCTTTCCTAAACCCATGCTGGTTGGCCCTGATCCCTTGGCTGCCCTGCACTTGCCGTGAGGGCTCACTCAAGATGATCCTCTCTATAATCTTTCCTGGTATCTAGAATCAGAAACCTCCAGTCATCATGATCTTTTGATAATGACAGAGGGCAGCCTTGCTACGACATCAGCCAGCTCCCTCAGCAGACCTGGATGCATACTATTTGATATCTTGCAAGCGTCCAAGTAGTTTAAGTGCTCCTTAATGCTCTCTTCCCCTTCAATGGGCAACGATTTCTTCTCATGCACTATGCTAGGAGGTGTAAGTAACATAGAAGGCCTGAGGGCAAACTTAATTAGTGAAAACCAAGGTGAAAAAGGCATGGGGTACTCTTGGCCTCTTCCACATGGCCCACCCCATTAAAGACTGGGGCAACATTTTCTTCAGCATTGTTTTTGCTACAAATGAACTTAACAGAAGCCCTTCATGCTGCCCTTCAGATCGTTCATTAGTTTTAATTACAGATGAGTTTTTTGTTTCCTAACTCCATCACCACATGCTCTGGCAGTGTTTCTATATTCCTACTGGGTATCTTACCCCTGCTTCCACTGTTTACTTTCTTTTTGTGCCTTCGTTCATCAATGCTGGCCTTCTGCCATACTTGCTCAACTCACTGCACATCAGCATGGACAGTTCTTGGGATTTTAGGAAGCTGTCCTTGAAGATCAACCAGCTGGGCTCCTGAGGCCTGAAGGACAGTCTTGATCACTCCTTGGCCTCCTCTTTGCCAGATTCAACAAACTTAGTTCCTTGAAACTCTCCTCAAAGGTCTTGTTTTCTAGGCACTTGAACATACACTAGCTCCCTACTGGACCCTCACTGGTTTCGCCACATCTCTTGAAGAAGTGAGCATAGAAGAACCCCCAAACATGACACAGCATACCAGATGCAGCACCACCAAGCAAAGAGGGGAAAATATCTTTCCCCAATCTGTCAGCTGCAGTTTTACTAACGTAGTCCAATACATGCTTTACTTTATTCCCAATAGGGGAACACTGTTAGCTCATAATTAAGCCTTTTGTGTACCTCCAGGTCCTTTTCAGCAATGCTGCAGCTCAACCAGTCAGTTCTCTGCCTGTACCAATGTATGGGGTGATTAACTAATGCCTTCTTTTTAAAAAATACAGTCTAAGTGCCCAGATTTTTTGCACATATTTGAACTAGAGAAAATATGAAATGCACTCAACAGAAAGCATAGAGAAAGAAGTTTAGGTAATTTCCCCTTGCCAGCATTAAAAAAAAAAAAAAACCAACAATATTAGCCACTGGTAGCTTACATCAAAGAACTCAAATATTGCAGAAATAAAACTGTAAAAGTTGTAAAATAACACATTTATGACTGACTTAAATTCTCCCTTGTATGGCAATATTCTCACATTAAGTTAGGCAAAACATTTCACACATGCATTTTCATGGATGATCACTAATTATTTGTCTTGATACTGCAGGATTGCTGATTTGATTTTCAGTGTTTTAAATATGCTTGCAGTACGAGTCAATGAGATCCTGACTTTGAACTTATAAATTGATAGATTGCAGTAAGCATGTTGTGGAACTCAATGCTGGCTACCTCATCTGCAGAAAATAAGTTCCTTCCTTCCCTTCGTGCTACATTACAGGAAGTATCTGCGTAAAGATACACAAATCAGCCCTTTGCATCAAGGTCACACTGCAGAACACTTTCTTGAAATTTTAATATGAACAAAATAATGAGGTTTTTTTTTTATGTAGTCCCTTAATTTTTGGAAGCAGCAGGACTATTTGCCCTACAATTTCCTAAAAGGAATTATCTGGACAGATGCATGTGACATTAAGATTTCATTCCAAATACTTATGGTTAAACACAGCTGCAATCAACAGAAAACAAACTCTGACCATGAAAAGAGTCAGGCAACTTTAACAAATATTACCAGCAAGGTCTACAATACAGATGTCTCTTTTTGCAAGTTCTGGCCTTCCTACACTGTTCCACCTCTGGAGAGGACTAAAAGATTAAAATGGAAGAGCGGAAGCAGCAGTGCTGTCCTTCATCTAATTTAGCTGAGATCACAAGACTCAAATTTCAAATTTTTCAATCTGCTTTCTTGGGGCTGGAAAGACCTGCATAGTTCTGAGACTTAGGCGACTGCTCTTAATGATCAGGTTTGAGACCACCTAAGAAACCTGAAGGTGCACAAGTCATAGAATCATAGAATTGTTAGGGTTAGAAGGGACCTTAAAGATCATCTGGTTCCAACCCCCACTGCCATGGGCAGGGACACCTCCCACTAGACCAGGTTGCTCAAAGCCCCATCCAGCCTGGCCTTGAACACTTCCAGGAATGGGGCTTCCACTACCTCTCTGGGCAACCTGTTCCAGTTCACCCAAATCCAGAGGGACCTGCACAGGCTTGAGAGGTGGGCCTGTGTGAACCTCATGAGGTTCAACAGGGCCAAGTGTAAGGTCCTGCACATGGGTCGGGGCAATCCAAAGCACAAATACAGGCTGGGTGGAGAACGGATTGTGAGCAGCCCTGAGGAGAAGGACTTCGGGATGCTGGTGTATGAGAAGCTCAACATGACCTGTCACTGTGTGTTTGCAGCCCAGAAAGCCAACTGCATCCTGGGCTGCATCAAAAGAAGAGTGGCCAGGAGGTCAAGGGAGGCAATTCTGACATTCTACTGCACTCTCGTGAGACCCCACCTGGAGTACCACATCCAGCTCTGGGGCCCCCAACATAAGAAGGACACGAACCTCTTCAAGCGGGTCCAGAGGAGGCCACGAAGGCGATGAAAGGGCTGGAACACCTATCCTGTGAATACAGGCTGAGAGAGTTGGAATTGCTCAGCCTGGAGAAGAGAAGGATCCGAGACTTTATAGCCCCTTCCAGTACTTAAAGGGGGCCTATAGGAAAGATGCAGAAGGACTCCTCATCAGGGAGTGTTTGTAATAGGATGAGAGGTAACAGTTTTAAATGGAAAGAGAGCAGATTTAGACTAGCTATTAGGAAGAAATTATTCACTGTGAGGGTGGTGAGACACTGGAAGAGGTTGACCAGAGAAGTTGTGGATGTCCCATCCCTGGAAGTGTTCAAGGCCAGGCTGGATGGGGCTTTGAGCAGCCTGGTCTAGTGGAAGGTGTCCCTGCCCATGGCACGGGGGTTGGAACTAGATGATCTTTAGGGTCCCTTCCAACCCGAACCATTCTATGATTCTATACCAATAGGCAAGTTTCTGACACCACACCACATGCCCTCTCTCTTTTGAAAGCGAAGCTGATAGTAAAGTTCCCGTCACATTATATAACTCAGAACCTGGATATGTAATTAAAAAACAATTTATGTAGATACTGGACAGCTGGCAAAAAGTATGTTGAGAGTAAAAATGCATAAAATGAGGATTTTTTGTTTGTTTTGTTGCAGGTGGTTTTTTTTTGTTTGGTTGGTTGGGTATTTTTACCTTGGAACCAGTAAGACCAGGCATGCCAGGAGCACCTACTAAGCCAGCTTCCCCCTGAAACAAAATGTACATAGTTGTCATTTTACAGGCCTAACTCATGACTGAGCTAAATTAAGAGAAAAAAAAAAAAAGACATCTGGACATGTGCTGCTTCTCATTCCTTTTCTACAGAGCAGATGAATTGATTGCTAAGGTTCTTTATGTCTGTTGACTTGTATTTGGTTAAAATACTTTCCAAATATCAGGCAATTAGCAATTACAGGTTATCTAATTATGCAGCAGATATAGCTGTAGATTGCTTCAGACAACTGGACAACAAAAAAAGATTAGAGGGCTTCGATCACATGGAAACCTTTAAGTTTTATTTGACAGTCTGATTCAGAAAAAAATACTTCAGAAGACGGTTGCATACTACCCACAGACCTAAAATCCCAACAAGGGCAACACAGCTTCTACTCTCTCCCTAATACCTATTTAGGTGCTTGAGCCCACTGGGGTCTACACTTAAACCATTAGGCGCCACGCGAGTACATGCAAACCACAGCTGTACATATGAAGCTGACTGTTGGTTTCTAGGCTCCACTCAAAGGGGAGTTTTAGATCTTTCCCCCGTCTCTATGGGAGTGCACAACCTACTCAGCAGGAAGAAACGCAAATCTTGATCCTGTGCAATCAGGCAGACAAAATTCTGTTTCTCCTACTTAAGTGAATGTTCTGCGTATGTTGTTAAATTACTGCCTCCTCTACCCTGTATTTTAAAAGAGCAAAATAAGTCAGCTGCACAGTTGACTATTAGTCACCCTTTGCCCCTCAAATTGCTTTCTCCTTGCAATGCCCATGAAAAATTAAGAATCTGATTTGGGTTTGTAAATTCCACTCAAGAAACCAGATGCCTAAAAGTTATGCTCAGCAACTGAGCGTAAGTACAAACAAGCACCTTATAATAAATTTTTTTTTAAAAGGTAACTATCCAAGCTGAATAACATGGTAAACTTCACCTTCAATATCTGAATAAGGACTAATTGAGGAAAAGGAAAAAAAAAAAAAGCTCTGAGGTGAAAGCTACAGACAATTCTGCATTTAATATAGGCCTTTCCAAGGAAAAGGTACAGCTAAAAACCTAGTAATATCTCATTTAGAATTAAAATACAAAATACTGCAGCAGTTTCCTTTTCCATTCCTTCTTAGCAAAGTGTGTTAAATAGTTATAGACCTAGTGAGAACCAGGCTCTGCCACTCAGTGCTGAGAAACACCCTCCATTTACAGATTCGTGAAATATGTCACCATGAAGTACACGAATTTTGGTCTCAATAAGTCTAAAGTTACTGACCTAAGTTCTGTTAGGAGAATTCATCTGTGCTCATAAGAACTTGAGTGAGAGTTTAGAAGACTTATTAAAGGAATCTAAAATCAAAATGCTTTCTCCATTCCATTCATGGATCTTAATTCCTTGACAGAAGTTTGCCCTAGTAACTTGCACACCATCCAATTCAGTTTTCTAGCCAAACCAGAATTCATCAACAAAAGAAAGTTTTGGAAGTTCACTCATTTGATTCCAAGCCAAGCAGAAGACAAATGCCTCAGACACACAAAAAGAACAGAGACAAAGGAAAGACTCCAGTCTCTCTTAAAAACAGAAAGAGACAATAAAAGAACAATTACTCATCAAAATGATACGAGTAATTAAGCAAATAAATACAAAGCACTCATGATATACAACAATTAAAATACAGCTTAAAATATCTTGTTAAAATGGCATTTTTCTAACTCCTCTCATGGCACACTTTCCAACATCTTTCTTCCAGCACCCCTCTGTAAAAATAGATGCTAGCGTGCTGGGGAAAAATTCTAATTAATCTTTACAAGCAATCCTTAGTCCTTCATTTTCTCCAGATTTATAACATGAATTCAGAAAAATTCTTCAGAGTCTAATGGTTACCAGATAATAATATTTCATCTTCCCTGCTATACTGCATCATTGTATACTAGAAAAAACCCCACATTCACTTTTTTTTTTGTGGAGACAAGCCATAGATATTTTGCCTTGCACTTTTTAATCAGCGTTCTACAAATTATTATCCCTTCAACACAACAATGCAAAAATAACCTCCTACATCAATACTGATTCTTATTAAATCTAAAATGATTAATGTTGTCCTTGCTTTAACTATTTTGGAAATGTGCAGTGTATCTATAATCATAGTTCTTAACGTATTTATCATTTATTGATTTTGCAGCTTGTAACTGTACTGCAACAACCTATAAAATTAGAGATTCCATTTATATCTAAAGGTTTTCAAGATAGAGTAAGATGCTTTGTATCTGTCCACTTAGCAACTTCCTTAGAATGCATTTACATTAATTTTTATACCTTGACTTCCACATTTCGCAATTTTTTCTCCCAAAATAAGAGAATTTCCCATTAAAAAAGATTAAAAGAAAATAAAAGGAGAGGCTATCTTAACAAAGTTCACATACTTGTATGTTAAGTGCATTGGTTACTTGTACTACCAAACAATATGGTGCCAAAAATTAATTAGGCACCACATTATCTAATCACTAAAAACAAAAAAGTTGAGAGAAACTTGTATTAATCACCTGGAATGCATTTGGCTATTTGGAACATTTTGGGCATTAACATGATTTATAATGGCAAACATGCTGGAACATCGTAAGATTCTCTTCAAGGCTGGGAAAGAGAAACAATTACTATTAAAATACTTTAAGCATTTTGGAGATATGATCCTGCGAAATTTAAAACAAAACAAAACCACCAAGAAGCAGTCAGATGCTTCTCCATCCTCAATATGAAACACAAACATTTTTCCTTTTATTTTTAAATTTACTGGGGCACTGCCAGGATCTTGATTTACAGAATAGACTTGGTAGTCCTGCATTACTAGCAAGGAAAACTCATCTTAATAGAGGTATAATCAGGGCGGTCAAACACTACTTACCGTTTTGATAATTTATGGATATGTGCCTTCCATTACCCTAAGTATGCCAGACCCCTGGAATAATCTAATAGCCTGGTGTTTTAAAATGAGGACAACTATTTTTAGCATTGCAGAAATGGAGCGGAATGTTCAACAACGTACTGTCAGAGGGCTCGAGCAGCATCCTCCCTGTGAAGCACGTACAGAGCCAGTCCAGAGCCACCAGCGGGGGCAGAGCTTTGCCTTTAACAAATAAAAATCCCACACCAATTATACTCCATCATACGACACCTTCCTTGGCCTACTGGAATATTTCCTTCTTTCTTTAAACGGGCTCCTGTTAATGGTTAGGATCACCCAATAGAATATTAATTACATAAAAATATATTCAGCTGATATTTATGAAGACTTGCCCCACGAATCTCCTCCATTAGTCATGTCAGGAAGTTTCTGCTAAATATTATGACATTTTGGTTTCACTGCCTCTACTGATCCTTTTGTTCCCTTTTGGTTACTGACGAACTACCAGTTCTCAGCAGTATTTACTCAGCGCTATCCTTGATGCAAACTTGACCCATGGGAGCAAGCATAAGATCCTCCCTTAAAATGATCTGACAAAGAAGAGCTTGTGGCGGGTAAATATTTTGTTTTCTTTGCTCTGTCCTGCTTCCACAGCAGCCCCAGCAGAGCAGGTACGTCATGGTTTAGGTAAGGGTGTAAGGGCTGGTCCGAGGACTCTCGTGTCCTTGTGGTCAGGGCTCCTGTGGCTTTTATGTAGCTGCTCAAGAGAATGACAAACGAGAATAGCCCTACTGCTCTCATTTGCACCTAATAACATAATTTGAGTTCAGGAGGCATCAATTTTTTCTCATTCCCAACCCTTCCCAATAACCATCTTTGGGACAAGTCTGACTTGTCTATCCTATTCAGGCAATTAGATGATAATACACTCCAAATTAAACTACACTTGAAAATTTATGTTTCGGTGCTTTGCATGCAAACTACTGAATCAGCAGCCAGAGGTAGCTCAGAGCTTCAGAGAATAAGGCCAAAGGGCTCCTTACTCCAGACTGCACTCTTCAGTTGGCATAGTTTCCTTTTTTACTATTAGCATGCCTTAAAAAACATGCAATTTGCACAATTTCTACATTCAAATACATAAAAGCACACATATTTCACAAATAAAGTGCATAAGTCAAAAGTCTGTTTCTATATTTTGCTCCCATGAGTTACTTTCACACAATGTGAAGCTCTGAAAACCTTAGAAGAAAGGATCGCTCCATTTAGTTTTATGCATAACTATAGGCCGGCATATTGCCTTTTTTTTTTCCCCCGAAAACTGATAATGAACTGACTGAAGCCTTTTTATAGATGTCAAGGAGCGGGCTTTATATAGTAAAAAAAAAAAAATATCAGCAGGAGCAGAGCCTCTGCTGTCATTAGGTGTTCTTTCTGTGTTTGGCAAATACAAGTGGTATTCACCACTATTGTATGTCCTTGAAGAAGTGACAACTGCCTTCTTGACCTTCTTCATCAAGAAGCAATGACTCAGTCCAGAAGGCACATTTCCAGTCACCACTCTTAAATGCCACCGATTTCAAATAGAGCAGAACTGGACTGCAAGGAACTAAACAGCAAATAGAGGAGAAAAATGAAGGCAGAACATATTATCAGCACAGAACCAGGACCTTGGGTAGTTTGGGTTTAGTTCCCCAGTTGTGAGAGGAAACTAATTAGCCCCTGTGGAGCCCTTAGCGGCTGTAATGATGGAGCTTTACAAGCAAGGAGAAAGTTCTAGGCAATGAAGAAGAGTAGTGGAACAGGATAGCTTCTTATTTTGTCTCGCACTGTCCTAGAGCCTGAAGGGCCTTTATAATTTTTTCCTCTACTTTTCAGACTTGAGTCAAATGAGTCAACGGCTTTTTAATGGCCCACCATCTGGTTACGTTCCTTCAGTAAGAAAGGTAAGATGCATACTTTACTACATAGAAGTGGATAATGTTGGGAGATTGGTGGATGATGTTGGGAGCGGTGGAGACATGAATTGGACATGGGCTTGAAAACAATCCAGTTCAGTTGACCTATAACACCATACACAGAGCATAAAGAAAATATAAAGGAAAAACATGAGAATGTTTCCTGTAGAGTACTGAGAACAGACAAATAGGCTTCTGGCTGCAAAAGGTCCTCAAAGATTCATAATGTCTTATGGATTAACAGTTTAGAAAATTAAGTCTATACAGTTGGATATTTCTATCATCTGAAGCAACACGGTAGAAAAAAAAAATCTGAAAGGATCTTATACTCATGGATAACAGACGGATTTTTATAACTTTTTTCCCTTACAGTAGGTTTGTCAAAGGAAAAATTGCCAGATTTCCACACCATCTATTGATTTATTGTTAACCCAGCCATAACATGGCATTAAAGCAAATCTAAATCCTATTAAAGTTTCAACAGAATGGGAAATTCATCTCGACCTTTTAGCAAGATGACCTTGCTAAAATAATATTTGAAATGCAATAATGCTAAATATAAATTAAAAAGCATTATCCAGTATTAATGAATTGCTGAGATCTTTTCAAAATATTAAAATACGTTATGACTATTATATTCACCATAATAATTGGAGCACCCCAAGTTTACTTTACTGCAGGAATTATTATCGTCATCATCATAATAGTTATCTACTTCCATAACCTGAAGATTCAGGAGGCAGATTCTCAGCTAGTACCAATGTCAGTTTACACTAACAAAGATCTCTCCCACAGACTATTAAACACTATTAACTCTAATGTCTAACCACACAGATACGAAATGCAAAAAACCAGTAGCAAAACTAAAGATTTAAGGTGAATCAAGAATAAATTGACTGCATATAGACTGGAATTTCCAATCTAGGAACTAACTCAGATGAGTACTTTTTCTGAAATACCATATTACTGGTGTGCTTGTGTTGCTGCAAACCTCCTATCAACTATTGATAAATAAAGCAGTTTAAGATATAGTTTCTATGTCTCCATTTACACTCAGAAGTTTAAGACTTTACCAAGAAATATATCTCCTCACTTCAAAAAAAAAAAAAAAAAAACTTGTGGCATTTGATGTATTTTGGAGATGGGCTAGTATTTGGATGAAGAGGACATACCAACCATGTATCTAGGACTCCAACAGACAGTTCCCCATCTGTGAATCTGGGATCAGTGGATCTACTGTCAGCACAGGAGCCATAGGAACTGCTCCCTAAGGGTAAGTCTCCAGGTGTCCCCCATTAGTATCAATTCTCAGCAGCTTTGTAGGGAGCAGTGACATCTCAGCCTAGCAGGATTGTGACTTTTCCTTTCAGGCCCTTTTCTTAACCTCTTTGAGGCTTGTTAGCCTACTCCATACCCCACATCTGGGATGCCTGACAGAAAGAAGCTAGTCCACTATCTGAGGGGCACAGGCTCTCTGCATGAGTTTTTAATCATCCTCTCACTAAACCCCAATATTTATTTAGAGAATCAACACTACTGTGACAGCCATTTCTCCAGCTGCATTCCTTTCTCATTCTTCCGAGG
Organism: Rynchops niger; assembly: GCA_013400035.1. Classification (NCBI taxonomy): domain Eukaryota; kingdom Metazoa; phylum Chordata; class Aves; order Charadriiformes; family Laridae; genus Rynchops; species Rynchops niger. The sequence goes on along the minus strand of VXBH01008967.1, from coordinate 240,955 downwards.
TTCAGCAGAAGTACTGCCAGTACACTATATTCTACAGGGTGCTATTTCTTCTGGCTATTTTACAACTGGCATTATAACCCTGTCACTGCAAAGAGCCATGCATTTTTGTTAACAGTTCCTGAAGTCTCACCTTCTTCCACCTCACGGATTGGATAGCAGAAAAGAAAAATGCTCAGATGAAAGTATGAAGAAATGGGGCGGGGGAGAGTGGGGGGTGGGTGGGAAGACAAAACTGGCTGTAGTCACTGTTGTATTACACATCCTACCGGCTAGTTCTGGCTCTGAGAGCTTACATTAATCAAAGATGATTTGCAAGAGCATCCTGATACTCTATTTCCACTGCTGGTTTTGCCAGCAGAGTTGCTATCACAGCACTGACTAACAAATGACACAAAGATCATAATTTCTTCCACTCACAGTTCTTAAAACAAAACAAAGGCCCCAATGTGTAATTAAATAAGCAGGCCACTATAGAGACAATCTCTCTCCAATTATTCAGCGAGCTGTTATGTGGCTTGCAACAAAATCAATAAGGAATAGCATTGTACACTGTTCTCGTCTCTTAAGTAGTTTAAGTAGTTACCCATCTTAGCTCTTGCCTTGCAGCCTTGGGTGCATCTCTATCAATATTGTAGGCTCCTCCTGGCAGGGAATTTCTTCTACTCCAGGCTTGTGCCACACAAAAAAGTCCCAAGACCTTCTCATATTATGGGAAGACACATGAACCCAGAGTGTGACAGCTATACCCCATAAGTCTGTCATTCTCCTTCCACGCATACTGTTCAAGGGAATTTTCATTCTAAGAAGTGGAGAGCTAAATAAGCATTTCTTGAGATCTTATTGTCAATAGCTATAAACAAATTGCTGTGCATCTTCCACATGTAAGGGTAACAGGTTACAACTATTAAAGTTAACTATAAATTAATTTCTCCTATTTAGAATCTGTCTTATTATAAACTACAATGGTGCTATCTTCATTTGTAAGGGAAAATCAGCAGAACTGCCATTCACAACAAAAAGGGAGCACAGTGAAAGGGGTATTAATTCTGAAGAAAAAGTATCAGCTGACTAGCTTCTCAGTATCTGTTTTAAAAAAAAAAAAATCTGGCTTGTGTGAGGTACTTGTTAAAGACAAATCAAACACCTGTCAACCAGCTGGGCCGCGTGTGTCACTGCTGAGCCATCTGCAGAAACACACCCCGCGCCAGTTGCTTTACTTAGCGTGGCCTGGGAACAAGAATCCATTAGACAGAAAGTCAACAGTGGAATTAGCAGCACTTTTTCTTTTAGTGCCCTTCCACTTACTTGTTTGACTTCTTGCATTTCTATTTTTGGGAGCCTCATGCCAGAGCAACAGTGCTGACTGCTGATTAGACAAGACTTGGCCCGGCCTCAGCACGTCACGTTGATTTAATCGATTCAGACTTGAAACATGCAGTATGAATATTAGGTGTTGATAAATACTGGCTAGCAGTGAGAATTAAAAAAACGCCACCACAACATCCTGTTTTTCAATACCTATGAATGATTTAACTACGTGAATAAAAAGCAGGGTATTTTTGTCCAACAACTTGGTATCTACGAATGAAAAAAAAGCAATTTTCATGGAATTTGGAATATAAATCTTACATTACAATTTCTAAGGTTTTTTTTTTGAAAAATTATGTTCATTGACAATAAAAATTCGCATCTTAGCTGGATTTATTTAAACAATTATGTGACTAATACAATTCACCCATCAAAAAAAGGGCAGAGAAGTATTAATAGTTAATAGGTCACAAGTCATGGCAGCCAACAGTATTATCTTTAAACTCTGTACGATTTGTACTACATACACAATTTCTATTACATTAGTCTAACTTTTTTTTTTCCTAAATGTCATGCACTACTTGTAATAGAAGTTGTTAGCCATGGAGAAAATACTGTAGAAGAAAACACTGCTATAAATAAATTAAATTGCAGTAACGTAAATAATTGATTTTTAAATTATCCTAATATAGATCAATGATTCATCAGGTCAGAAATCTAGTATTTGGTGAAGTTCAATCTCTAATTCCTCAAAAGAAAACAAAGAAACCTAAGCAAAATGTGTCAGACAAGCTGTACAATGCTGCAGTGCAGTGAGAAAGTTCCTTCCTCTCCAATTAGTCCATCTCCTGCAACACACTGCTGCCAACCTTTAGAACATCAAGTCTTGCCATAACGGGTAATTTTCCTTAAAGCTATACTTTCTGATGAGATGTGTAAAGCTTAGAATATTAGTTTCAAAACCTACAGTCTCTAGCCCTCAACTGAAAGAGAAAAACAAAAATAAAAATCTATGTGCCACAGAAACCTCACAGAAAGAACCCAATAAATATAATTCAAGAACAATTGAAGAAAAACCCTCAAGCCTCCCCCCGCCCTTTCAAAGTCCGTAAGGTCCTGACTGAGGTTTTTCCAACATAGTTAAGAATCCCAGAGCCAGGCAGGCTCACAGCTGGAGTATTCATGAATCTCTGATTAGGGAACAAAGAGCTGCATTTAATGACTGCATTATTTAACAGCCGCATTATTTTTTACTTCCACGTTACATAAGATGCTAACAAAAGCCTGTCCTGCATGGCAGCATGCCACCCTCAGTTTTGCTCCCAGCAGCCCAGACCCCTGTGAAATGGCCGGTGACCTTTGGTTTCTCTGGCCACACCTCGCAGCACAATAGCAGCCACTGCACGCCGGGCCCCCATCACCGGCCGCGTTCTGCTGGTTATTACAGTTTTCATTGCAAATACCAGAGGGTATACCCGGCGTCCACCCCCACTCTTACCTCACCAGTGTCACCCGCCTGAAGGAGCCCATGGCTTTGATGCCGAGCAATACAAGCATTAGCGTCTGGCTCCCAAAACACATTTGCACTTTTGTTCTACTGAAAAGTACTAATCTGATTTTGAGGGAAACCACAAGAGGAGAGGAGACAATGCCACAACTTTCCTCAAATGGGTTAGCTGACAGACTGAAGCATAATTTTTTTTCCCCCCCTCAAAAAGCAACGATTCTTTAATTAAAAATGAAGGCTCTGCTCACCAAGAGTACACAATCTACAGCGGACACTAACACCATTCCCCCCAGAATGGAAATAACATCCAGGCAGTGTCACCGCACGCAAGGTAATTTGATTCCACGGAGCTTTCTCTGGAGAACTGAACTGCTGTCATTTAGCTTTAGGAACTGAAAAACCAGGGAGCTCGACAGTTCCTGGAGTTGTGAACTGCAAAAATCACCTAATAAGGCAAAAATAAGTCAGCCCAGCAGACAGCTCTCTGGAAACAAATTTATGATCAAAGGCTATTCAAAACACTTCCTTGTAACGCTAAGGAGAGAGTGAGAGCAAGCAAGAACTATACACGCTGAAGCACTGAAGCAAGTTTTGTAAAACGTAATGGTCTAAAGTATATTTGCCCAGTAAAATTTTTAGAAAGCATATTTATGGACCAGAAAGCTATTGCGAGTTACTGTTTTCATATACATCCATCTCTTAAAATCAGATACGTGTTAATTACTCACAAAAATGTCACTGAAAACACAAACAGAATACAAAACTCATGCCAAATTCGTTGCTGTAATAAATGGTGTCGAACTGCCTGATTTCCAGTGGCGAGCAATTCTCAAACTCAAAGCTTTAAACTTAGTGGTAATAAAATTTCCAATTGGAAAACCATTGTTTGTCTTTTTTGAGGCTAATCTATTTACTCGTTTACCCATAAAACTAGGGTTTTTTTAAATTTGCACTTTATTTCCTGTTAAATTATTTCAGCTTTACATTCTTACATGTCACAATTCTCCTATTTTGAAAAGCTTTCTGATGTCATATACTTTTTCCTATGTTAGTGATTATACTCTTTTTATCTCTTTTGGAGACTCCAGACTAAAGCAGTACAAAGATTTTTCCAAAGCGGCATAACTGGCACAATTTATGTCCATACCTGATCTAAAAATATTGAAATACAACTGATTAGCAATGACAGGAGCCCAGAAATTGGATGGCACTGAACAAAAGACAGACAAACTGAGTAAGATGGCTTTAAGCAGTACCTATCCAGTGCTCCACATGCATTTTTGGAAGCTTTCTCAGAGATGTTGATGAGCTACTTCGGAAATATCTTGACCCCTGTCAAGGGTCTGTACAGCACATGAAATGTGGAAGGCACTGTGTCCAGAGATCTTTCGAGACAGCTGCAAGGAAAAGACTGCATTACTGTAAGCTCAACACCAATGTCTCCTCAGATTTGTATATTTGCACAAGTGATTGATGCTCCACGAGCATATGCTCAACTGGCATGATAGGCCATATATCCATGGCTCTTCAGCAAAGTCAAATATCCCTTGGAACATTCTAAGCAGCATTTCCATGGTCCAGCTGAAGCAATGGGGAAAGCAGGTCAATGGTCACAAGGATCTTTATAATGACACAGTTTGATTTGGATGTACATTTAACAAGTTTCCGGTTGTGGATTTTATGACATAGCTGGCCCTGAAGACCTGCCCCTGGAGTAACTCAGTATGGAGATCGATATTAAAAGCACCTCTGAAAGTAATTTGAAGTTACATGCTATACTAGCAAGACATTTATAATTTTTTTTTCCAAAATTTTAAATTAATGTATATATTTAAGTCATGTTGCAAAACAAAGCACTGGACATTTCTAAGCCATTTTTTATATCGAGCTTCCGAATTCAACTTTTTAAAAAAATAATCTTATAATGCACCAGTTCTCAAACTCATTTTCTCAGGTACCACTAAAGGAAAGGGGAGTTCTTCCCACCAGGCAGTGCAAAGTAGGCACTTCAGGAAGTGTTAACATGCCGTTTTGATGCAGTGCGCATACCACAAATGGTATCTATATCACATTTTGGGGACCCTTTTATTGATCATTTCCTTACCTGTACCAAATATAAAGAGAATCCTATTACAAAAGGGTAAACAAATTTAACAAGAATAAAATCATCAGTGTTAGGTTTCAGAGTCAGCTAAAACTGAAGAGAACACCCTGATAAAAGACTTGAGAAAACAGTTAAATGAGAAGACAACCACCACAAACAGCATTACATATTCTAATCTTGTTATCTTCTAGTTAAAAAAAAACATGACTTCATGACACTTTGTTAGGCCATTGTCACAAATACATCCAAGTGAACAAAAGAAGGAACACTCCTACTGCACAGTTTCAAGTAAACCCAATCTCATTTTCATAACTCTCGAAGTACAAATAGCGCTCGTACACTTGGTAGAGCTCTTGAAATATACACTCAGGTTTTTTTTCTCGAGTCTGACTTTGAATATAAATCAGAGTTGTGTAGTGATAAACATTGGGTTTATTCACATAAGCATTTCTTTCTCCTTTCAGTCTGTCTAAACTATTTATTTTATTAATACACTGTGGGAGCACCCATATAGTACAGTAGCAAATGCACAGCATATTGAACGTTTCACTGCTTCTTCAGGCTTAGTATGCAAAATCAGCTATTTTTAAAAGCTTACTCAATGTATTTAATATTTTAGGATGTCTGTTTATAAACTAGATTGCAAAAAATTAGTGCAAAAAACTACAACAGTAAAGCTAAGCCATTTGAAAGTCAAGTATTAGAAGTGAATGGTGTCACAAATATTACACAAAATGTAATTTAGGAAACATAAATGCATCATCTCCATCACTATGAATCATATACCATCAACCATAAGCAAGCAACTACCATGAAGGTTTGGAAAAAGGGGAACTGAAACAAACAGTTTGGTAAGTGTTCCGAGTTTTCTGAATTGCATTTCTGGCTACATCAATTTTATTTTTTTCAGAATGTAGTAACAGAGAAAGGAGGAAAAGTATTTTCATAATGGAAAAAGATAGGCAAATATGGATGGGATGGCCAATAACATAGCCAATTACACACCTTCAAGCAGCTTGAGTGCTTTGAGCCTTGCTGCCATCAGCACATTCTCAGAAGCTTAAGACCTTTTTGGCTAGCAGGACCCAAAACACACATAAGCCACAACTCCAAGAGGCTTAGTACCTTATATCAAAGTACATGCCATGACGGCAACCTGTGTCTCAGAACCAGGAACTCTCCTGCTAAACTTTTCAAGTACACAGAAATTGTCCATCCCCTAAAATGTGATATGCCAAACAGTTAAGAGGTTCATCTTGACTGCCAAGAAATCACAGACCAACCAAAAAAAACCCCAAAACCCAACAACCATACAGGACAACATCACCTAGCATCTGGGACATAAATAAACTTTTAATTTGGAGTTTCATTATCATGGCATTATAGACCCAGAAGCAAAGAGAAGGAAAGGACTTGAGGTATTCAGCTGAATGACACAAGAAGTGCAGGAAACAGAAAAATCTCAACTGTACAGATGCAAGTCAAACCCAGCTTGCTTGAGTTTACAAAAAGCTCAGGAAAGGAAAGGGACAGAATGAACTCCCTATAAATGAGAACAAAAAGATCTGGTGGCCTTTTTTTTTTTTTCCTTCTCCTCATAGAAGGTCTAAGAATACATTTTTAAGGCTGGAATACCTTATTTGGAAGGCCTAGAAGTATACTACAAAAGGAGGATCCAACACACTACACGCTTCATGCAAAGTCTAATTGTTTCATGGGCTGGAAGAGCAGAGAGACTAACCCTGTTCTCTCCCTATACAAAATGCATAGCAGGGAACTTAACCATCCTTATCTGTGTCAGTCCCCCAGTAGGTGCTATGGAAAGGACCTGCACACATGCAACCTGTACAGAATAAAACACTATGACTTCAGTAAAGAAGCCTGTGGGTCTCACCAACAGGACAGTCTTCTCACCATTTCTGTATGACTGGAACACTAGGAAAATAAACTTTTTTAATAGGAGTACTTTCCAACACTGTATCAACCTTGCTCGGATGACACCAGTGGTGTGATGAAGATCATTCTTACTGACAATCAGTTCTTGTTGTCATAATGAGGTTAGTTTAACTGCTAGATCAGTGTTGCTTAGCTTGTGAAGCCTGATTTGCAGCAGACAGGTGACTGTCATCCTACACCTTAGAGCACTCCAGTCACCTCAAACCTCTGCTTCAGGGACAGATTTAATTTCTCAGGCCACATAGCCAGCACTCTGGCTGCAATCCAATTATACTAAATGACTGCAGAAGTGTATCCAGAGACAATTTCACTTGCTAATCACGAAAAAGTAGGCTAACACAGTGCTTCCCTTGACATGTGTTTCTTCCATCCTAACAAACTTTGTTGAACGTCTCCAAAAGGCCAAGGCATAAAGTCTCACATGCATACTGATTCTTATTTACCATAACATTCCAGTTCTTCTTGGATCATGATTTGACAGATACCTTGAAGAAGTATACCCGGAAAGCTAAGCTACGAATCAGTCCTGATTGCAGGAAGGGAACCATGGCAAGATATTCCATATCTTCTGGCAGTCTGCAAATGAAGCAAGTTTCCTTCCAAGGGAGGACTACTACCCTCTTATTTTTTAGAACTATAAACTAAGACCACAGAACTCTCTCCTCTGTTACTCCCAAGAATTTCCTCTGTTGCCCTAAGTAGGATCTATGGTTAAAAAAATATCTCTTAAGACGGTTTCCTGAAAAAGGATAAGGATGAAGAAACTAGGTAGTTAGACATCAAAGAGAGTGTTATATATGCGATGGTGTCCATGATCTACTGTGGTGTGACTTTGGGGCCCTGAGGTAGGGCCTCCACAGGAACTGCATTTGATTCTTGACTCTCTGGGTTGGACATCAGCACTGTCACACTGACTGCTTTTGCCCTGAAGGCAGATGAGACAACACGCTCATTATGGTCTGTTGCTAGTCAGAGGGAACCTCATTTTTTTGGCAGCTTGCAAGAACTGCAGTAGAAAAATCAGCAAAGCTACAGAACCAGGGCCTGAACACTCAGGTGTTTTCCTTTGGGTGTCAAGGCTATTCTTATGTCATCCTAGAGGGATCAAGACTCAAACTTTGTTCTCCGTATTAGCAGATCCAACCTCTCAAATAACAAGAGCCTCCTAGAAGTCTACGCCCCTTATATCTGCCAGCACGACTCTTGCAAAACCATTGCAGCATTTAGTGATTGTGAAATTATGCTGTCAGCTATAATAGTTCTTAAAAATGACATAAGGCCAAATGTCACATTTGAAGACAGACTGAAGATATGTGAGGTACACAATCTATTTTCACGCTTTTGGATCCCTGAAAGTGAAGGCCATATTTAAAGCCTTACAAACTTCTCATCATTTACACAGATCTTGAAAATTAAGTATACGACCATGGAGCACGTTCCAGGGAGATTCTCCTGGTAAGATTTTCTCACGTAATAAAGTGTATTGGACAGGGTTATTCTAACTTTAGTTTTTCACTACTATGTCAGATATATTTGAGCTAATCAATTCTACAGGCCTTTCAATAGCCAAATTTACCTCATTCTAAGCTAAACTTCTAAAATAGGTCAAATGAATTGATATTGTTGCTTACTCATAGCAACATGAGCAAGATCTGCCATGCAGTTTTTCTCTGAACCTTTACCCAGGGAAGCAAGTATAAACAATGGAGTATTGCAGTGGATAGTTTTCGGGTGTATCAGAAAGAGCCCCTTCTGCTCTCTGAAGCCTCAAACTGCATCTACATAAAAATAATTGATTCGTTTCTTTTTCCTATTTCTAGTTAGTGACTAAGGAGGCACATCTGCACAAAGCCTAGAAAAATACAGTGCAGGAAAACATAAAAATAGCCACACCAGTCGAATAAATGTAACGTTTCCAACAAAAGATAATGCATATTGGAGGGTTTAAGAGGATAAACAGCAGTAACTCCTGAGAATGCCATCCCAGCATTGCCCAGTTGACACCTCCTGTAACGTATGAGATTCCTTTGTATATAACAGTGCTTAGAGTATTTTTATTCCTTTACTTTGTTCAGTTGTCTTTGAATCTATGTACATTTTTAGTATCCCAAATTTCCCAGAAAAAGGAGCACAAAAATAACAGACACACATAAATTCACATAGCTCTTAATGCATCAACTGAGAGACAGAACATGTTAACACCCTCACAACACCAGGAAAATAAAGTGATTTTACCTCCAGAAAGGAGCTGATAATTCCACACAGCACTGTACTACTCTGCATAGATGTGCCAACTCCAGCTAGCAGAAGCTGGGTGGCTGGATCTCAGTTCCCTCAGCTATNCGCCCCCCCCCAACCAGTTTTTGGTTTTGCCTGTTTCAGATTCCACGGTAGTTTATTTTTAATTTGTAACAATGGTATGGCTTTTATGTAGCCTGAATTAAAAGAGTTCTAATGTTTAGGAAAAGTACAGTGTCTTTATATTAAATGTGATTTGAATGTTGAGCCTTACATAAACTAACAGGAGCTTTGGGATTTGGCCTGACAGTGAATCTGCAAGGCGCTAAGCGAAAAAAACCCAAACAGTATTAACCATGGAAACTGTAGTAATAACTCGTACTGGAAAAGCAATGTAGCCTGGTAATTTTAAAGAAAGATAACATCAGAGAAGGAACTGCAGAAAGAACCAAGGGCAAACACAGCTTCATTCTAGATCAATCACATTCAATCTACAATGTTTTACAATAACTCTTTCCATTAATTCTCATCTGGGAGCACAGTAAAGTAAGAGCTGTCTAGTTGGATCAAATCAAAGGTTTCTCTAGTCAAGTATATAACTACAATTGTGGCAACAACAGATGCCTATGGAAAAGATAACAACAGGACAACAATAAAGGCTTCTCCAGTGGGTTTCCCAGATCTCAGCATCTTGGAGCTTAAGAACTTTCAGACAAGCAGCAGTATGCGTCTGACACACTCCATGGATTTTTATTCCATCAACTTTCTAATAAATTTTCAGACTGTTTAAATCCTGTGGCAGAGTGTTCAAACTGTAATCAAGTAATTGTAAGAATGAGCCCTTTCTATCCTTTATGAAATTGCTCTCAGATAGGTTTGATGCTCTAGTTTGCTCACTGAAAAGGAGGAGAGTAAAATAAATAAATAAATCCCTATTAATCTTTTCTGTTCCACTCATGATTGTATAGAGCACAGAATAGGACGTATTTAATCTCAGTGGTCCCTCTTGCAAACTGAAGTCCACATTGTAACACCTTAATTGAAAGATGGCCAAAGTTCTTGATCACTCTTCACACTTCCTCCAAACTTTTTCCAGTAATATTAGATCCACTTTGAGATGTGGGAACCAGATCCATATACATCATTCAAGATGCAGCACAATACGGTTTCATTAATAACAGTGACATTAAAATGCTTTTGCTTTATTCCCTGTTCCCTTCCTAATCATTCCTAAATTACGTTTGTTAATTTGACTTGTACTTAACAGTGACATATGTTTTCACTGATCTGTAATTCCAAGATTGCTTACCTGAACAGTAACAGCTAGTCCAGAGTCCATGAAATACATAATGTTTGCTTTGTTTTTCCACTTCATCTTCATCACTTTGTTCTCTGAGTTTTATGTGTCACTATGATTCGGTCCCTCAACATTGCAAAGTCTTTGCAGCCTGCTCTCCATTTTTCTACCACATATAACTTGCATCAGCAGCTAATATCCTTATTTTAATTCATCTCCTTGGTAATATTACATATCTACCTTTCATTTTTTACATAACAAAATTTGAGACAGAAACACTAAGTAAAATAAAAGATAACGTCATAATTCTATAACCTGTTAACTACAGATTTTAAACCTGACAGTTGAAGTGGAACTCTACTTCTTTCAGTACTTAGAAATCTGGATAACTAAAAAATAAACTAAACCCTCTACCATTACTAAAATTTTGCATACATGTGAAAGCAGCACGTCAACCAAGAAAGTGCAATATTGAAATTCCGAGCCTCTGGCTGCAACAGCTGCTTTTAAAAGGCATGCTTATTTATGGGACTGAAAGAATAGAAACTTGAAGTACACTACGAAATTGATATACTGACTAAATTGACAGAGTTGAGGGTTGAGGACTGAAATAGTGATGCTAAAGATGCCACTGAAATAAAAAAAAAAATAACCCCCAATGAAGTGCACTAACACATATATCTGGAGAATTTCATCCATATATTAACCAACTTCCAGGTATACGCAGAAAATCCACTATTTCTTTCAACTGTTACTATGGAACAGTAAAATAAAAATCACAAGAGGCCAAATGATTAGAAATTCCAGCAACATGCTGTTTTCTCAATGTTATGAGGGCTGTCTTCCATACTGGAGATGCTGGATTAGAGACTAGTGGACTTCCTCTAATACAGCTAACCAGCTCTGAACTCAAACCCATACAACTGCCTTAATTCACGCACTAACATTGTGAAATCAAGCGAAATTTATCCTCTTGAATACACAGGAGACTGACATGCCTTCTTAGTCGTGGCTTGTTCCTAAGTCTTCGCTTATAGGTCAATGGTGTTTATCTCAAACCTCTACCACATGCCCTGTTAAGACCATAAGAACTCTTTTCAAAGCTTGCAGGCCACAAACCGCACAGTGGAACAAGTGGCTTCCTTTGCTTCTGTATAGCCCTTCCCTTCTAGGAAAAAAAAAAAAAACAACCAAAAAAACAAAAAACAAAAAACAACCAAACAAGTTCACCTGCAGAGAACACTATTGGTCTGAGTAGCTTTTTCAATGTGCTACAAAAACATGGCAGTGCAGGTAAAATAATCTCATATTCTAATAGAAGTGTTCTGGCCTCCCGTTTCTGTACATAACTACAGATAAACCACTGCCATGATGAACGCTTCCTGTAAGTCAAATTACATATCAATATACGCAAACGTACCTTTTCTCCAGGAAGACCAGGAACACCATCCTGTCCTTTTGCACCCATTTCACCCTACAAAATAAAGTATTCAATTAGGAGTTCGAAAGACTTCTGAGGTTAACAACTACACAGGTCATACCTGATTCAACAGAAAAGCATCTCTACCCTGTTTTTGTCATGCTTAGTAATGTAACCACTGTGGAGGAGGATGCCTTACATGTAACACTAGAATCAGACAAAATAAATACATTTTAAAAAACCTATAACATCAGTTAAGGCCTTCATCTGACAGACACTTGCAAACGCATATTCCCATAAAAAGCAGGTCTTCTGATTTTAAGGGAATTGACTGTGACAGCAGTGTGAAGCCAAGTGTGTCCATTTTCACTGGGTTGAACGTGTTCCATGCCAAGAAAACTCAACACGTAATATAGGTTTCTTTGGTCTAAGAGTCATCTGCCCACAATATTTTTGAAAGACGCTATTTAAAATCAGTTCCTCTCTCCTTCCCTGTTACCCCCTCAGAGAAATCAATCCCTAAACCATAAACAATCTATAAGAAAATGTTAGTTTTAAGAGACAAATGACTGACTGATCAGGAGAAGTATGGAAGATCCCAGCAGTGTTAGTCTTAAAAATGACTGAAAAAAACATCAAACACAGAAATTCTGCTTAATAATGTCAAGTATAAGGGTTACAACATTTAAAATAAAAATCAGGTGGATGCTGGAGGAATATAATGAAAGCACCGAAACCATATTACAGACTTTATTTAAAAGCAAAACATTAGGTTTGTCTACTTGTAGCAAGAAGAGAACATTCTCCATGAAACAGAAAATGCCACAGCCTTCTGTGGAGTAATCCAATTCCTTATGAAGGAAATGTCACTGGTTTGAAAAGAATTAACTATTAATTTTTTTTTCCAGGGAAAGGGTAGCATGAAGAAACAGAAGAGCCACATCTACACAAATAACTGGTTCCTAAAATGGGTTGTAAACCTAAATTTGGAGCCCATACCTAAAACTGCAAACCTGAAAGCTGCTGCTGAGGAATTAGTGCCCAAGACCTCTAAACTCACAAAGTGAATAACTTTTTAAATAGCACGATCCTGGAAACTCACAACTCTGACATACCGCGTATGCAGAAACTTCTCAGTATTAGGCAAAGTTCATCAGTTTAGTCAATGAACTCATTCTGCAGTAAAAAAATATCAGTTTCCTGTGATCTTCCCAAATGGGATACAGACGCAGTGCCGCAGTGACTTCATTTTCTTCTGTTACATATAGGACAGGAGATGCTTAACAGAGTAGCAGAAAGGCTTTGTCTGGGCCACAGAATGCACATGTTCTGTGCCTCCACAGCCTGTGAGTGCTCCCAGCCTGTACCCCAGCTTGCCTGGACTGCTGATGCCTGCCAGCACACTGGTGGTCATGAGATCTAAAGTTGTTCCAAATTTCACAGGAGGAACATTAGGAACTGCGCAAGTGAACCGCATCCCAGCAGCCTGGTCTCTTTCCTGAGAGCAAGGAGTCCAAGTTCCTATCCAGATGACTGTTCCTGTATTTTATGTGAGACCATCCCCATGTAAAACGCATAACCATTTCTTAAATTGCAACCTAAGTCACTCCATCAGGTTTTAAAGTTATTTTAATTAATGTAGTTTTGGTACAGTAACATCAGCTAGGTATCCTCAAACTCAGTTTCAGAATACAAACATTACTATAAAGTTTGTTTTTTTTTTTTTAAAAAAGCACCAAACAAACCAAAACAAAAACTCCCACCAAAACCAGGAATCTGAAAGAGCTTCATAGACAAAATACTGTAGCACCTTTATGTTTTTAGCATAAACATAATATTTCTGTTCTGAAATGCAGTCATTAACCTTTCGGAAGTTAAGAAAGGAGCAGTAAGGTTGGCAAGAAGTAGTATATAACAACAGTATTTGCTATATCCCAGAACAGTCATTATAAAACATTTAATCCCTGCTAAAGGAAGGATTTATAATCTATGTTTTTCCTCAGCATTCCCTCTGGGCTGGCGCGCAGCAGCTACTGACTCAGCACACTGTACTCTGAGGTGCTTAACTCTCCGTATGCTCTACCCAGGGGGCCTGCGGATCACTTCCAAGGCCCCAGGTGACAGTCTCAGTTAAGTCCTGAGAATTCAATATTTTTGTCTCTAGCCTCAAAATAAAAAGGAAAAAAAACAAACACCAAAAAAATCCCCAAAACTGAAGTGCTGCAGGTTTCATTACCTTTTTCTAAAAGCAGAATGATGTGTCCTAATGACTGTCACCATAATTTTGAAGTAAGCTGTCATACCCTAATACTATTCTTGCTGCTTCTCACCCCCCCCATTTTAATTTCTTAACTATTCACAGATATCATCATAAAATATCTGCATGTGCACAGCCTGACTCAAACCCTCTTGGTTTATAACAGGTGAGCTAAGCATATCAACCAAAATGAGCGACTCCCGGGTGCAGAGCACCATCCCAGCCATAAATTCAAACCACTGCTCAGAAGCAGTAATGTTCTAGAGGAGCACGTGTGCCACCTCCTATGTCCTTTTTATTCAAATCCTGGAATGGTTCTGTTAGCTATATCTCAAAAGTAGACCAAAATCCTGTGTGTGCAAATAGCCTGAACTCACTGGCACGATGAGAGATAAAGAAGCAGGACCGGTCCCTGGTTACCTTATCTAATCACCCACAGAGTGACTCCTCATTCTCTGCACGCTCTGTTCCCTGCTGCCACTTGCCAGTATTTTAATAGACGAGAACCACTTTGTGACATTCAGCAGTGTATTTTTATATACTGTATAGTCTAAAACTACACAGCCTGCTACGTGCCAGGAAGCCTTTGGCATATATGACATACTAGCCAGTTAACCAAGGTATGTTTACACTTCTAGTTCCACTAACCACAGGCAGACTCCCCACCTTGAAGGCAAGTCTACTGCAAATTAGATTATGAAGTTATTTTTCTGTCTTGTATTTATGATTTTAATAAACACAGTCTGAAAGATTCTGGTTTTTCATGCTTTTTTTTTTTCAATGAGTTTAAACATCAGATACTGTATGTTGTACAGCTTATAATAGTATTATTCACACAGGCAGCATGACAGAATAAAAAGGAAAAAACAATGGGAAAATGCATTTTTAAAAGGGGTTTTGCCCCCCCCCCCTTTTTTTTTTTTTGCATAACAGCATTTTCTTTTGCCTCTGCAGAACTCAAACTCCTTTACAAAAGTGAACAAGCTTTGTCTTCTCTTTCTTACATAGTTGATGCCAGAAGTATAAAATTAAATTTAAAAAAAAAGGGTTCCTGACTATTAGGCATACATCTACCTCATCTCTTTTATGCCTTAAAAAGAGTATTCTAACTCCTAACACAGACGGCAATTGAGCTTTTTAAGCGTATGTAATGAAATTAGTAAGAATGAGACTAAAGAATCACATTTGCTTAGAACCACCGAAGCCAACAGAAATATATGCTGCCAGAAGAACAATTTCATAAACTGGCAAACACCTGCGTCACAGTGCTGGTATTTATAGGTTATGAGGTACACTCAGTGCAACAGCATTAAAACTAGTACCTTGAGCTTTAAGTCTACTGTTAGGATTTTCTATTAAGGGTACCAGTGAAAATCCTTTTCAAGTGAGCACAAGATACTTCTTGAATAAAATATGTAAGCCGTAACACATTTTTCAAAAGGTGATCTCTTGCAAACAATAGGATGGCTACTATATTTTTGACAATGTTTATTTTGGTAAAGTCATAAGACAGGGTGGAAATTCAGCAGGCTGAAATGAAAACAAAATAAAAGCTTCTGTCAACTTCCCATAAAGCCAAGCCAAACTAAACTCTGAAAAAGAGATTGCAGACAGCAAACGTGCTTCTTTTGAATGATACCAATGAGCCTTCTATCTGAAACAGAAACAATTTGGCACATTTGAGACTACCTGCAGTATTAAAGTTGTGATCATTGTTTTACATTAATGATTCAGAGAATTTCAAAAGCACTTGCTCCATTCAGCCTTTATTCAGTGTGCTTGTTATAGCAGTACAAGTGATATGCTAGTAGCAAACACAAAATACAGTACCTTTGATTCCTCTACCACACATTACTACTGAAGAATCACATACAGCAAAGACAGCCTAAAACCAAATGTGATGATAGAATGACAAAGCAGTAATTATTTAAGTTAACAAATTACAGTCCTTTCTCATATAAACTAAAAAACCCTTTCTTTTAAGAAAGTCTTTTAAAACCATTATTTTTGTCTCTAAAATTGCAAATTAATTTAAAATACATTGGCATGGTGATATGGAGTGGGATTAACCTAACACATTTATATTTAATCTAGAAAAAAGTCTACAATGAATTTTGAGAGGAGAAAAATGTTCTCCCAGGGTACAGATTATGATTTTAATACTAAGATAAAAGCAAGTGCACTTAAACAGAAAGAATGATATTAACGTGGCCTAGAGCACACACTGCTAAAGTATTAGACGACAACCTTGCTCTTGTCTACAATGAGGACATATTAGTTCAGATAAAATGAGTAACCCACATCAGTTTTCAAAATACTGCTTAACCAAAATCAGTTTTGGTTTTGTAAGATTTGATTAAGTAGATTAGCTTTCTCAGCTTTCATTTCTGAATAATTATGTGTGCCAATAGCTTCAGGAATGTCCTAGTAAAAAAAATTGTGTATTATTATCAAGAAAGACATACCAGCACACTCTGAATTGAGTTGCTCCCAGCAGACAGGGAACTGGCAGGCTTTCCAAAAGCAATAAAGTGGAAGGTGAAAGAGGTAATGTAGAGAGCTCATCCTCTATACTAGATTTTTTATTTGTATAATTAATGTCAGAGGCAGTCCCTGTAAGAAATTATGCAAGCTAAAATTTAAAACTGAGATGTACAGACAGGTAAACAGTTTTCATGATTATAAAATGGTGATAGAAGTATTTAGATCTGGTAAAAAAACCACTTCATTAGTAACTTTTAGTTGATGAATACAAAAAAATCAAATTTGGAGAATTTGCCAAGGGTAAGAAAGAAAACTCATATCAAAGGTGGCATCATCGCAGGTTTTCCCTGGTGCTAGGGGAGTAGCAGGGAGTATATAACCCAGGAAGCATCAACCCTGTTACTCCTACTAGAAGCCCCCAAGCTGTGCGCTGACCCGTCAGCGCAGGGGCTCAGGCTCTCCATGGCCTGAGCTGGGTGTCACCGGTTTAACTCCTGCACTGGGGCCAGTGACTGCTGCCTCCCCTGCTCCAGCTTCAGGTCTGGGGATGGCCCCAGTGGGGAGGGGCTGACACCCCCCAACCCTCTGAGCACCTCAGAATGTTGAGGACTCAGTGCCACCCCTCTCCATTCCTTCTCAAAGAATATTTAAACTGCCATCCTTAGCACCAAGATGAACACTAGGATGGTGACACTGAAGAGAGGTATGTATTTAATTTGTTTTCTTTGAAAAAATCTTAAACTACATTACTAATGATGTTTTTCCTTATTAATTTGATAATTCAGAATATTAAATGGTTAAAACATTAAGTCAGACTACTAATAAATTCTTAGCTCCACAGGTGTGGAGCATTCCCTTTTACCCATTATAGGACTGTGGTCTACCAAGCACACTGGCAAATTTCTGACTTTGTCATCACTGACAGCCAGCTGTATTTTGCCCGATTTTTTTTTTTTTCTTTTTCACTCATTCCAGCTTCTAGGTCCCTTGTCAATAATCTCTGCAACAAAAATCAGACCAGAAAGGAATCATTCTCAAGGCTGCGTAACATGATAGGTGGAATCAGATGGACCTGGCTTACAAGAGGAATGACAGAGAAGGAGGAAGAGAAGACTAGCAAGGAAAATAGTCAGAAAGAGCAGCCAAACACCTCATTTGTTCTCATGAGTTCTTTTTTCTTATCGTTCTATTACAAATATTTTCCTAGTGCAACAGCATATTGCATAAACCTATCCCTACCAATCCTAAAATAGCCATTTAAACATCTTTTTCCTGAAGTAAAATTTAAATTAATGAAGCTTGAACAGCAATAAATTCCTTCGTGGTGTCAATCAATAGGTGCTTTAATGTTTGAAAGCACTCTGCCTCTGGCTTTTTTTCCACTGGTTTGGAAACCATTAGCCAATGACCTATTAACACAGCTTGTAATGGTTTAACATTATATCAAAATATTTAATTCTCTTTGTACTTCAATTTAAAATCTTTTGTGGGCACTAAGTTTGCTTAAAAGAAATAAAAATAAAAAAGAACTTAAAATTACTTTTTTAGCCTCTTTAATAGAGAAAATTTGTTTATATATTTAGTATATACGTAATAATTTCAACTACTGTGACCCATATGTCTTCTGAATAATTTCTACATATTGAAGACAAAACAGGACCTTCACATCATGATCAAAAGGTGTTTACCAACAACATCTTACAAAATATTTGTAAGAGTCTGAGTAACTACATAGCACACCGAAGTAGTAGAAATTGCTTCCAAAACAGAAAACAAATCACAATTTCTCACTCAGCTCAGCAGAAGAGGAAACCACAACTACTAGGAAACTACAGAACACATATCAAAATGTGTTAAATCACACGAGACTTCAACCTGATTTATGACCACTTGAAACTTGTGAAATTCACAGTAGCTTGGTTCTTAGCACAATGTGAGTAACACAGTATATTATTCAGGGATAACCTGTATTGTATACCTGACTGTTGCTGCCTCTCATTTTTCATCCACCAGGAAAAAGCTATCAGGCAGTCCAAAATGTGTTTCAAGGGCAGAAATCAGCAAGCAAAGTTGGTCCTGGTGACTTTTTGAGTCTTTATGTCTGAATAGACATAAAAGAACAGGAGGTTGTCCCATGCTGCAGATAGCTGCAGGAGCTGATCTCCCAGCAGATAAAGTCCTGCAGAGCAAATATCCCTGGATCCAAGCTTGCACAGGGAACAGAAGGGACAGGGACTACTGCCCCAAGGCAGTTTTTGCTACACTGTGAGGGGTGTATGGTACCAAACTGGACAGCCTGGTCATTCAAGAAGGGAGACAGTCTTGAAACTGAGCAGCTTCTTCACCCCTGAAGCACCAGAGATAATACTTCTATTGTTGAATGAAGAAGTGTCCTCACGAAACCATTATAGAAGACCAGGCATACAAACAGGAATGTCATTCATGCAAATGGAATAATTTTCATCAGTGATGCTCCTGTACATTCAGATGGACAGATTGCCAGAGATGCATCAATATTTGCATGGATGCCTGTTCCAGTGAAAATATGGCACTTTAGTCATTTGGGCCCACAAGACACTCTGGCTCAGACTCTTTCAGAGGTACTAATATGAGCCAAGAGTACAGGACAGCCAAGAGTACTGCCAAGTGCACAGGAATGCAGTAGAAACAGGCTAGTAATTAAATTCATAGTGCCTAAAAATGGTTTATCAGGTATCATGCTTTGTTCTGGTGATAGCTTAGATATTTCTGAACAGGCAAAACAGTCTGATCTTAGGGGACAACTAGGTTAGACTGAAGAGAAGGGTAATTTTGGGGGGCTTGAATATAGCCTAACACCAATTTGCATATGTAGAAACTTTCTTGCCAATCCCATCGCAACAAAAAGACATGTAAATTCAATCACACAATTAATTACAATAGACAGGAAATTGGAACGGGACAATGTAAAGTAAAAGGATAAGGAATGTTGTGCTGAACAAGGGATAGTATCAACAGATACAGAAATTTCCTAGGAAAGAAGCTAAAAAATTAACATTAACTTGTTTTCACTTGGATGTGGCTATGGCAAGGATATTTAAATATAATTAGTTAGATGATAATAATAATATGATTTAGAAGCAAAAGAAAACAATAAAATGAGGAGCTGATCACAAAGTGGGAAACAGGCTGAAGAACCATCAGGCAACTTACAGAAATCCCATTTTTTCATGAATGGCCAGCTAAAGTCATTACAAAGTGGCCTACTTAATGTATAACATATTACAAAACATTCAACCACAGTCTGCTACTCTCCTTTACATAATCTGGCAATAAATCATGTATCCTGCATGTCTGGAATTGTCTGGGGTCTTGCTGCCTCTCCACCTCTAATTATTGGTGTAACAAGGCCATCATTGAGAGCAAGTGTTACTGAAAACTTGCATAAATGCAAAGACAAAGAAAAAATGGTACCAAAGCCTCAGAGAACGTGGCATTCAACTCCATCACGATAGGCACTATTCAAGGCAGTATTCATTTGCTCCCAAAGGTCAACAGTGAGACCATCCTTTTAATCACAGCAGTAAAGTACCCTCCACCCACCCCCCAAACAAAACCAAAAAAAAAAAAACCCACCCCAAAGCTAAGTAGCAGCAAGTACTGGTCAGTTATAAGGAAGGTTCAAATTAAGCAGCTTTCTAGCTGTTCGCTGTGCTAACTCTGACTTTAACCTGCTGATTCATTGAATTTTGTGAACTGACATTCACAAATGTCAATTGACTATCATTAGGCTAAGCTGCCGGATGCACTTAATCCTGCTCAGTCTCTAAATATTCAGTGAAGTATCGAACAGATTGAGTTTGGACTTACAGGTAGTAGGCCACTACCAAAAAAAAATATCTATTTGTACGAATTTTGAAAGATTCATTTTTCATGAATCTCAAGCTAACAATTTTCAGTTTTACATGTAAACCAAAAAATTGGTACTTTGTAATTACCAACCAAGTCAGACATGGCCTCGTGCAATTTGCTATCACTGATGCACAGAAGTTGAAAGAGTTCATTGATTGTTGGGTGGTTTTTGAATCAATGCAATGAGGGTTTCTTTGTAAAACGAACAGAACTGGAGGTGACCACAGGCACTCACATGCTTTATTTAGAGGTACTGTGCTTAGCATGGTAAATATCACTAATTGGCTGCGAGACGGAATGGTAAAAAAAAAAAAAAAAGACTTATGAAGTCTCCTTTCTCATCTTAGTAACAGTAATAGTCTAAATGGGTCATGTCAGAGCAGTTTCCCAAATAAATGCTAGGAAACTCCCTATGTTGGTAACATAGGCTAACCCTAACACTGACAATTGTTCTATATCCTCAGATCTAGGATCAGCAAAAAATCATGACTAAATTTGGAAACTGCCAGCAAACCCTCCAGGTTCAGCTGGGCTATAGAAACTAACATGCTTGAACTCTTTTTTTCCACCTAGGGAAAAGATGCAGCTAGTATTGAAAGTAAAATATATGTTGAAGGGTCAGAGTTGAGGGGGGAATTTACTTAATTTCAACCGACAGTGTGGATAAGCCCTATCAGAACTGGACCCGTTTCAGCCAGGCACTACAGTCCTAGGAATGGCACTGGCTGTTTTCATAAACTATTTCAGATCACATATTAAACAGTGTGCTGTGAGGGACGATGTTGGGTTAGGACCCCTCCATCCTAGCCTCTGGATTAGGACATTCCAAGTATCTTCCTCTCATACCGCATTCCCTCAACTCAGGATTCCTATCTACTGTCTCTATGGCTGATTTGCAATAGTTTATTCAAGTTGTTTCCTCTATTTGCACGAGAAAAAACACATTCTCAGACGTGTCCTAATCCAGCATCCTCCAAGCAAATTGAGGGAATGGACTGTGAAGGGAAAATATCCGATATGCTGACGTTTATTATTAGGAAACCCTCACACTAAATAACACAGGAAAGTCACAGTAAGCACTACAGAACAAAAAAACAGAACATGTCAAGGAAAGGAGCACTGACAGGCCTGTCTTAGTGGCTTGACAATGTCAGGTCCCTCTCTCTTCAGAATTATGAGTTTCAGGTAAGAGCAATGTCAAGGAATATACAGTGCTGAGGTCATAGAAGTGAATTCATACTCCCCTACCGATGACTGCAAGGATGACTCCACCACATGGGATTCTGTCCATCAGCAGTGACGTATGCATACGACATAGAAAAATCCTTGTCACAGATGACATACATGACTTCTCTTTTTTTTTTGGATAAGGGGAACAGGCAATAGGACATGCTTCACAGGCAGGTAAACTGTGTTTTATAGAGTTGATGGTGGGACCCCAAAGTGAGACAGTTGTAGGCAGCCTGGCAGGAAGCCCACGCGCAGAACCAGAGAGTGACTGATAAAGGAGTTAACCTGTGTACAGGTTGCAGGAGATTCCTTTAAGAAATAACAGAATCCATAAAGATTCTATTTAAGAAATATAAGGCAAAGGTAAAGATATGAAAGAGAGAATTCCATTGCTATTTTACCTTTTCACCTTTATCTCCTTTCTGGCCTGGCAAACCAGCCACTCCTGGCAATCCTGCTTCTCCCTGTTTTTAAAAGAAATCAAAAATCAACAAAGAATCAGATCCAAAATGTGTCTTTGTTTTGGTTTCCTTATCTTTTCTTGTCACAAAAGCCTAGCAAAGCAAATGACACCAAATAAATATAGTGCAACACCCAGGAGAAGGATTGCAAAAAAAGCGTTATGTAGAAAGTAATTTCACAGAATCACAGAATGGTAGGGGTTGGAAGGGACCTCTGGAGATCATCTAGTCCAACCCCCCTGCCAGAGCAGGGTCACCTAGAGCAGGTTGCACAGGAACGCATCCACGTGGGTTTTGAATGTCGCCAGAGATGGAGACTCCACCACCTCTCTGGACAGCCTGTTCCAGGGCTCTGCCACCCTCAAAGGAAAGAAGTTCCTCCTCATGGTTAGGTGGAACTTCCTGTGCTCAAGTTTGTGCCCATTACCTCTTGTCCTGTCCCCGGGCACCACTGAAAAGAGCCTGGCCCCATCCTCCTGACACCCACCCTTTAAGTACTTATAAGTGTTAAGATCTCCCCTCAGTTGTTCTTTTTGCAGACTGAAGAGACCCAAATCCCTCAGTCTTTCTTCATAAGAGAGGTGTTCCAATCCCCAAATCATCTTTGTAGCCTCAAGTAAAAGCATTTACACTAAATATAATTTCATTTTTACCATGGGCCTTTTTTTGGTGTGTGTTCAAACAACTAAACCTTACAGACCTCTGCAACTCTAAATTAACTAAATCTAAAATATACTTGTTTTAACTGGGAAATATAATGCAAGTACATTACAACACTACAAATCAGTAAGACATATTTCATAACTACAAAAAGAATAATCAAGTTTTGTTTTAATACCTAGCAGCATGATGCACTAAAAAGCAATAGGAAAGCCTCATACTTTATTTGGAAAGCAGTGGCATCTCTCTTTAGATTCTTGCTGCATTCCTGGAAGAGTGTATATTTTGCTGGCACGAACAGTCACCGGTGATGAAGTTGTAGTAAGTAACCTCTCCTCATGTGGGCACTAAAATAAAAAGATTATCTGATTTTTGGTCCACTTTGCTTAATAGATAAACACCAACCAAACACTATTTTGAGGTTACTTTCTGTTTTAATACTCCCGTACACACCATATTACAGACAAGCCACAAAAATTGCCAGAGGAAAAAGCTGTAGTAAAATGAAGCCTAGACATTGTGATCTTTCTGTACTAAAATCAATGCCAGTCAGAACTGATCTGACTGTCCCACCTCTTTCTTCCAAAAGAGCCCAGACAGAGGAATAAAGTCTCCCAAAATCAGACACAGTGAAGCAGAAAATGCCCATAGGAAAAAA
>VXBH01008967.1:176863-217454 GCA_013400035.1 Rynchops niger | reverse complement strand
AAAGAGGGTACTTCTCAGTCTCATCCTGTCCTCCACCCCCTGCCCCAGAATGCAACGTGTCAGAGTGAGCATGAGAGAAAACTCTTGTCATTTTTTTGTCATTAAATGCTTTGGGCATGCACAGTTTGGAAACAAAGAAAAAGCCCTAAAGCCATTACTCACCTAACTCATGAGAGCTGAGCTAACCTGAAGATATACTACAGGACAAGTCAATAGAACCTGATAAATTTCAGAAGCTCTCTTTAAGATGAAATGAGGTTTCCTGTGAACCTTCTGTCAAAGGAATTACCATGCAGATTTACAGCTTAGTGTACAAATTTGTATCCAAAGATAAATTCCTTCCCTTAAATTACTGAAAACGTAGCCCTTGTAGTTGGTAAGGAAGTAATGAAAAAATAAATCAGAAAATGTAATGCTGGTTTCACTATGAAAGTCATTAACAAGTTCTCCATCATTTTTTACATCTTCAACATAAGGCATACAAATGAAACTGATTATGCACTTAGCCATATAGCTGAGTGACTGTTCAGGATGCTATTAATAAAGCCTATCCTTGATCTTTTTTGTGTCCATAAGTAATTAGGTTTTGTTTTGGTTCTACTATTTTGCTACTGTGTCACAACTGCTAAATAAAGTTTATTTCTTCCATGCACAAAGTGGAATGTCCAGAAAAAAAAAATCCATTCATTTCACTTATCCATGAGCTTATACCGTCAAGCAAAAGCCTTCACTATTATCAGGAATATATTTTGAAATATATTTGAATAATAAATTATTATTGAAAATTGAAATTTCCCTTGATAAATTAGATCCAGCCTCTTCCATGCTTCTGCAGCACCTATCAGTTGTCAGTTCCCACAAAGCCTTTTGCGTCTCTGTTCTTGGGCAGCTTTATCCCTCCATTCCAGGTAACCTTTTCTCCCACCTATTTGTAGATGGATTCAATTAGTCCTTCTGCACACTCTGGTTTTTTTTGCTGAGCGCAGGCTGGGCAGTAATGGTACTGCCCGCTATCTCAGAGGAGCCTGCTCTTACAGGCTATTCATAACTAGTAGACCAACACTTTAATATATTTTCTCATTTTTTTTTTTTTTTCTTTTTTCCTACAAATGGGCTTGATTCAGCAAAGGAATCACATCCACAACTTCAAGCACTTCTATAGTTCTAGTGTCTTCCAGTCTATACTGATTCTGTCTATCAAAACAAAAGGGAAAAGGGAACCCTCTAAACCAAATCGTTTCCCTTATGTTAAACATTATATACATCTCAGCACGTGCATTATAAAGAAGAAAGTATTTGACAATTACGAAACAACCTTTCATCCATGTCAGAATACCAAAATAAGGGAAATACCCTCAACACCTTCCTAATTTTCTTCCCTCCCACTATCATGCAGACTCTTTCACGGGCTTTGTTTATCATCTGTAATGCTTCACTAGGTGCAACTGTTAAAGTGGCCTCTTATTTGAAGCCATCCTCAGGTCATCGCAGTGATTTGTTTCCTACTCTCTCAGATTTCCTTAGTTACTAATTAGATATTAATCAATGTTAAGAGATGCATTTTAAAAGCACTAGTAGCACCTAGTGCCTTCTACTTAAGCTCCATGGTGTTATTTAGTTAAGCAACAAGAAACAACGTATCATGACTTCAGATACATGATAGATTTTTAGGAGGTAATTAATCTAACACTTCTACTGAAGTTTCTTTACAACTCTTTAGTAAGAACCAGTGAAGCAATTTGTTTTGTACTAACGTTTGCATTTTAACAAAAAACTAACCAGGTCTGCAGATATTTCACAACACGTATCTTCTGCTGCAAGTTTTGGATTACAATAAACTGTTATGCGGTGAAGTTCAATCTATTAAGAAATACAAAAGAGATTAATATGAAATGTAAAAGATAATGCGTTACGCCATGCATTTTCTTATCTTGGCATAATACCCTTCCTCTGAAACACTGCATATTTCTGAAAAGCTGGAAACAGACAAAGCCAAAACAATTGCCCAGCTCCTCACTTAAGGAACAAATTATACAGTCTATTACTTTGATGTAAATCATATTTTAGATTTATTTTATCTTCATGTGAGTTGCATCCCTCTGTACTGCTCGTGCTATGCTACATCGGCATTTTAGCCCTCTAGACATCCTCTGCAAACCTTTTCGGGAACATAATTTTCTCCTGCAATGAACTAGAGTAAAGGTTTGATAAGCTCTATCTCACATGCATCTTCTAGCACTTTGGACAGACCTCTGCCTGGACCTTGCCACTAAATCACCTGGAGAGTAAAAATCACAAATTCTGTACATAAAGCTTCTGTTTCAGAGATTTTGGGTGGATTGGTGAGGTGAACAGCATCTAATTTTAACCAGCTAATCTTGCCCTTGTATGCCTCCTTCTGCATCTCTTTTTTATCCTCTTATTTTCGCCCTTGCACGTGGTATTGAGACGAGTGACTGTCAGTACAGGATCTGCTCTACTGCCTTCATCAGCTTTATGCCCATAATGTTTCCTGTGAACATGGAAATCCCAGTTGCCAACTTCCAGTCAGAATTAGCTGGCCCCTGCCACGCAACCAACACAAGATAAAAAGAACCTGCTCCTTCTCCTGCATGCTACTTGGAAATGAGGAGACGGTACCTACGTGTCAAATAAAGTTGAACTCAGTCTTAGAAAATAAAATGAGGCAGGAGCTTGGCCCCATGAAATACAAGCTCTGAGTCCAGGCCAAACTGTTCAGCACCTCACAGGACTGATTCCTCCCACAATGCTAGCTTGCAGTAACAATGTGCTATTTTCATCTGGAACTGCACAGTGTACATAATATAGCTGAAACTTTCAGATGGTCACTATAAACTCTGAGTCTGATGCTTTAAACCTGGAACTGGATGTCAGCACACTTAAAACAAACTGACATTTTCTGGAGCTTTCAGATTACTTGCTGTGAGCTCTCTGCACGAGGAAACGGAGAAGAGCATCTCTGGGACAGAACACAGTCCAGAATATTATGGGATTGCCTTGGGTAATTCTTGCACCAAAGGCTACAGGAAACACACCTCCAGCCACTTCCTAATCTTTACCATTTGGAGGAGGGACTGACAGCCATGAACAATGCGCTCCCCTATTTCTGCAGAGCTGAATTACCCTGGAGCATGATACAATCTTGATACAGAGGTAATCCTTAATTTTTCTGTGTCTCCCCTTTATCACAGAGAGATAAATTGTAACAGATGACTGATACAAGCTTACAAATAAATCTCATAAAAATTGAAAGAAAAAATTACCACAGGAAGGTATCTCTAAATATAGTAATATGTCTACAGTAACTATGTGGCTCTTAATCCAAAGTGAATACAGAAAAATAAACTCCTGAAACAAAGACTGAGTTTTTGTAGTTACTTTGGTAATAGGTGGTTTGCCTTAGCAGATGCTACAGCACTGAATATTGTTTAGCAAAAAAAAAAACTTAAGTATTTCAAATTAAGAATACACACTCAAAATTAATAACCAGTTTTGAACCTTTTATCTACACAATTCTTTATGATGGTGTTAGTAAAAGCGTGGCTAAAACATGATTTCAAGTTATCTGGTTTTCCTTTCATATTACTCACATCTACAGGCTTATCATCTGTAGCACGAGAAGCAATCAGAGTCCTTCCCTGCAAGTCAATGGTGAATTTTTCATCAGTCTGCTTTCTCTCAATTAAATTACAATCCAAATAGAGGGAAATGATCCCCGACTGCACACTAATACCAAGCTTATGCCACTGACGATCAAACAATGGATAAATTTCTCGACTCTTAAAAGTGTAGTGCAGTATATTTCCCTGAGAAGATTTGGTCATATACTCCACAACCTTTTTTGTACCATCCAGAAGGACAGAGATCTGAAATCAAAATAAAAGAAGTGGTCATCTAAAAGTTAGAGTATGAGAAATAAACACATATATAAATGATACATAATAAAAATACTTTGACTACATGGATTGGGCAAGAATTATGTTATGAAGCATTCTTCTACATAACTTTGTAAATACATATCAGTTATAAATCATAACATGCCTTCTTATCCTAGATTGCAGTCTTAACTCAATACATTTTGTTAAATTTCTGTCATTCCTATGATAAATCATCAGTCTATTCCATATAAACTGTAGCTAAATCCAGTGGTGAAACATCCACCAAGTTATATTTGCCATATTAAAAAGGGGGGGGGAGAAGAAACTTAATGAAAAAAATAAATCAAAGACAACTCTAACCTCAGGTGTGTCATACTGATTTAAAACTTGCCATATATACCAACGCTCTTTCTTGGTATTTCGCCGTACACGGAACATAGCAACTAGAGAGTATTCTTCAGGAAGCCCATTTGGAAATACTTGCCTACAACAGGAGAGAGGAAAATGAGATTTCTTATTCTTACACACACAAACACTGCTTAAAATGAACAAACAGAAATAATACCTGGTGAAAACAAGGAGCCAAATGCTCACTCATACATATTCACAGACTTCAGTACTCAAAAGTGCCTCTTCTCAAAAGTACAATTCAGTCTCTTTATAAAAATAAACGGCTGAAGATTTTGCTAATAAATTTTTAGTTCTAACTTCTTTAAAATCTGGGATTACTATAAAAAGGAGTCTCAAAAGAACTGCTGAAAAGTGAATGCCACAAATAAACTTATTTTAAAAAAACCACTTTTCCCAATGTATGGCTTGGGATACCAGAACAAGTTTCCCAGAGGATTTCTGGAATAATCCCCATCCTTGGAGACTTTCAAAACACAGCTGGACAGGACTCATAACAACCTGATGTAACTTTCAAGTTGTTCTTGCTTTGAGCAGAGGTTTTTATACAGTGACCTCCATGGGCAATGACTTGGACATCTTGAGTATCAGAACAGCTGTACTTTAACAGGCTCGAACCAAAATAAGGAATGTATTTCTGAATGAATGAAGTGCTGCTACGTGATTTTGTTATTCCTTTTTCACCTAAGATATGTCGATAACCTGAAAAAAAAGTCTGATTTGCTACCTATCTCAGAGAATGCAGTACAACACCACTTCTACAAACTATTTGAAAAGCTTGTATTTCAGAAAAATGAAATTAGTCTCTAACTCAACTCTACAGACTTTCATGATCATTAAATATATACTAATTCTGTACTAAAATTAGGATGGTGCAATCAACAGTTTTTCTTTTGAAGCCTCTGCATTTCAAATTATTTCTTCTCTAAGACAGAGGTGAGACAAATGAACATCACAGATGCAAACATTACACAACACATGAGTAGCTAAAGTGTTAACATGGCTGTTTGCTAAAAACTGTCAGGATTTCCCAACTAGCCACATTGCAAAAGGCATTCCCTGGATCAGAATGGAAGAAACCTGAGGGCCCCACACAGCAGAAAAGTTTCCCCTGTTTTTCTTCCCACAATCATGTTAAGTAAATGGTTTAGGTCTAAAAATCTACAAATGGGATTATAATTACACAGCAATGTGCTATAAAGGCTTTACTGAAAAACAAAACAAAAAACCCAAACACAACTAAAACCAAAGGGGAAAAAAATAAAAGGGGAAAGCACCAGCTGACAAGACAATAACCCCACAACCCTCCTGGAAACCAGTGCACTTCAGTTAAATTAGGATCTCAGGAAAAATGCCTTCTCTGTAGAGAAGCCTGCTCTAAATCCTGCCAAACAGCTTCGCTATGGACCAACACCTATTTAAGTCCCTTATGTGGGAATCACTCTTCTTTGGCTTATTTCCCACAGCTGATTCCTGTTTTATCCCAGGACCAAATTGGCTGCTCTCCCACATTGTTAGTGGACCCATATGCTCTGTTGTACAGCTAGAGATGTTTCAATGTCAAAAGGCAAGGCAAAAGTGAATAGGCTTTGCAGGACTTCCATCTAGATTTCATACCACTCTGTATTTTAACTATAGCACAAAGAAAATGTTTATGATGTATAAAGAAAATTTCATTGGGCTTTAGTAATACACGAGTGTGTCTCTGCAGAACAGTAAACTATCTGGGACACGATCAGACCTATGGTTTCAGGACCCCAAGTGAGCTAAGGATATGGCATCTCAGGTTTACAGCTGTAACATAGACAGGACCTCTGGTTGTGGGAGCATCCGATTAGCTCTCCCAAAAATCAATTCATTTTCCCAGCTAACTTCCATATTGGGAAAACACAGGGGAGTTTACATTAACAGGCAAAGGGCAGACAACCGTGGAAGGGAAATATCAGAATTCTTCATCAAATGAAAGGAGGGGAAAACATGATTGGTATAAGACTGCAAAACAAACAGAAGTAGTTTCTGGACATGGTAGGTACACTAGTAAACACTGAGCATTTTTTCTTCCCCCCAGCCATTCCTTCTTACTGTAAGCCTCCTTGACACTTTAAGAGCTATCTAAATGAATGACAACAGTATTAGTTTTCTAAATTTTCATTTCTTTCAGAATTTTCTCAGAAAAATTTGGTTGTGTGTGAGTGCATGGGATGTAAAATTATCTTCCTTAACTGATTATCAAACCACCTGGGAAACAGGACAAGAGTTAAGGTATGGGCCAGCATTATAAAAAAGGGCAGGAGTTCACCCAGCTTCTCTTACCTTTGAACTGACAGAGAAAACTGTATTGGGAGAAAAGAGAAAATCAGACAAGGTCAAATAATTCCTAAGGGCATTACACTGATTTCAGTGAAGTCAACTAAGAAGGTAAGATTTAAGCAGAATTGAACCAAGGATAAATTCAGTTAGATTCACAAAATAATTTGGGTAGGAAGGTACCTCTGGAGGCCAATGGATCTAACCCCCTGCTCAAACCAGGGCCACCCTGAAAATTGTATCAGGTTGTAAGTCCTGTCCAGCTGAGTCTTGAATGCCCCCAAGAATGAAGGTTATTCATTCCACAACCCTGGGGGAAACATGTTCCAGTGTTTGGCCAACAAACAGCACAAATTTACTATACAACTACTGTATACCAAAGACATAATATAATAGAAGCAATGTCTTTATTCTGAGAAGAGTTCTCATTGTGTAACTATATGAACGTTCCTTCGTGATTAAAAAGTCATTAACAGATGCTTTAAAGTACACACTTAACACTCAACCTCTTCCAGCCAGAGGGTGAATGCTAGTAAGAAAAAAGTGAAGGTATAAAATACTCAGAAAACCAGCATCCAATCTACTACTATACGCAATTTCCCCTATGTTCTTGCCCCCTGAATGGCTTCAAGAGAACATAACAAAATAAAAAGCATGAATCTAGCATTGAAGTGAGTTAGGTACAGATGATCAGTAAGATACTATAGCAAAATTTGAGTATTGCTACCACGGTATCTTCTACTCTGTAAAGGTCAGTTAAAAACTCCTCAGAAATAGGCAAAGTATGTGTTTAAAACAGTAAATATATTATGACATTTGATGGGATAATAAAAAGGCCAGAACAGAACCCCAGCACCGCTGGGGACATAGGCAGAGTTCAGGCATCTCTACACACATCTTTGAGTCACAAGGGAATCTGGGTGGGAGTTACATGCCTGGCTGCTTAAGCCATGGTGCTTCTGAGCTTCCCTGGAACTTATGCCTAGATGCCAGGGGAAATCTGTTGTCCAAAATCATTCATTTTAGGTGCCACCAGGGCTTAGGTAGTGCTTGAGAGTAGGCAATTTGAATCATTCTCTAAGACTCAGGCACCCAGATTCGGACTAAATTATATTTTAGGTGGAATGGAGACAGTTTGGTTTTCTCCCTCTGTCCATATTGACATATTGGATATATTAAATATCCATATATTGGATAATGGAAATAATATATTGGATAATTGGAGATATATTGGATATATCCATATTGGATATAATAAAAAGTGAAAGTTGATGAACGGAGCGCTATGTTCTCAAAGCAAAGCACACCCTTGGTGGAAACTGCTCAAAACAATAGCAGGAATTGAAGCACATGAACTGAATACGCAGGCTTGAATTTACAGCACCCTAGCCTGCTGGACTGAGGTGGACTGTAAAGTACAGAGGCCTCAGCTGGCAGATTGATGAGACAAAAGATAACAAGCAGGAAAATCCCTAACAATACAAGGTTTTAGATCATAGAAACACAGAATCTTCGTGGTTGGAAAGGACCTTTAAGATCATTGAGTCCAACCAAACAACCTACAATCTCTGCCACTAGAGCATGCCCTGAAGTGCCACATCTACACGTTTCTTAAACACCTCTAGGGTTGGTGACTCAACCACCTCCCTGGGCAGGCTCTTCCACTGCCTGACCACTCTTTCAGTAAAGTCATTCCTCCTAACATCTAACCTAAACCTCCCCTGACATAACTTGAACCCATTTCCTCTGCTCCTGTCATTATTGACTTGGGAGAAGAGGCCAACACCCACCTCTCTCCAACCTCCTTTCAGGTAGCTGTAGAGGGCAATGAGGTCTCCCCTCAGCCTCCTCTTCTCCAAGCTAAACCTGCCCAGCTCCCTCAGCCTCTCCTCATATGACCTGGTCTCCAGACCCCTCACCAGCCTGGTAGCTCTCCTATACGTATAATACGTTACAAATCCAGACATTCAGGTATCTCAATCCCAGGTTGAAGCATCAGGAAGATGCATCCAGAATGTTAATAAATACACACTGACATTCCTACAACTATGTGCCCCTCTCTCAAAGCATATGGATACTCAGAGTTGCAAAGGCACTTGTTCCATTCTCCTCTTTTTTAATGGAGTAAATGTAGACATAACTTTTCCTAAAAAACAGGTGCTGTGGCCCAAGCACAGCACAGACTGTACATTATGAGGTTACTAGAAGAGCAGTTATGGGAATTGTGCATGAACTTTACAACTGTATTTGTACAAACCTTCCACTGTTCATAATGATCAAGTACAGACTGATTTTTTGCAAAATATTTGTTTATACATTTATTTCCTTAAAAGTTCTGAAAATTTCTGAAATGCAGACCCACCAGCTGGTTTTTCGAGTGCTACCATGCTAGAAGAAGCTATTACAAATGAATTAACTGTGTATTCACTGTGCTATAAACAGTTTTAGTTCTATCTTTGTAAAGTAGCATTGAGTTACCCCTATCAAATTTAGTAAGGCAATCCTTTATTTACCTTTTGTTTTTATTTTTAAAAAAAGCGCTAATGGAAAAGCAGCATCTATTTTTAAATCTTATGAACTCTAATTGTTCCATATCGAATGAGAATACACTACAGCATATGATAAACTTCCGTATTTACAAGTATCAATGAAGCCTCCAGCTTGCTGAATATCTTCCAAGGAGAGAAAGATGAGCCAACTTACATTTCCTGAGAGTGAAGTGAGAGATGTTTAGAGTTTATGGCAAGACATATCTTTTCCAGCTGACATATACCATTACCTGGTATATGTCACTTGTAATATGACAATGTTACAATAATTTGGTGACCAGAGCTCAACGAGTTAGTTTAAACAACTTTCCTATAGCGAGTAATGATTTATTTAGTACTACGTTGTCAGAGACACTGAAATCTTAACCTTTTCACGTTTGCTAAGGAATTTGAACTCAGATCCATTACTAATAAAAAAGTAAAGCTCAGGTGACCAAATAGAAAAAAAAATCTCCACATTATTCTCAATATTTCTACATCAAATAACTATATTTTAGACTCCTGGTTTTTGCCTAACTTGACCAGTACAAAGGGAGAAGGGGAAATAACTAACTAGAGCAATTTACCAATCTCTGCCTAGAAAGAGTATTTTAAATTCTTGTCAAATAAAAGTTAAGAACAGCTGTTTGTTACCTAGAATAAGAAATAATTTCCTTCCCATCCATCTTCCTCAAATCACATTAAGATGCACCGTAGAGTTTCATGTTACATTAGGCCTCAAGTTGTTTTCATATGACACATTATATGATGCAACTCAAGGGAAACTATTCAGACAGCTTAAGAGTTATTAATTACTTAGGGAGAGCTCAACCCACTCAGAAAATGTAGCGCTGAAAGCAAAGCTGCAAATTATTTTAACATTGAGAAACGGGATTTACCTAATATTTCATATACTTCAGCATGCTTCTGCTTTCATTTACAGAACAGGTATAGATCAGCTGTCACTTAATACACAGGTGGTTTAGAAATTGTTTTTGGTGAAAGTCAATGTTATTGCTATCAAAATTTTAAAAGTCATTAAAAAAAAGAAGAAACTGGTTTGAAAGAGAAACAGAAATACCAAAACTGTTACGCCAGTGCAGAGTGCTTTTCCCCTAGGGTTTCCAGCAGTATTTTGTATCCTTATTTACAGGAATTATCAGTGAACTCTTGGCCCTAATGAAGTCAAAGGCCAATCTTCCATCGATGTTCAAGAGGTCAGGCTAATAAAACTACATCTCCTTTCCCAGTTTGGTCACTTTCTGTGCATTTTAACTTTTCTGAAAAAAATAATCAGTCAGCAGAAATAACAACAATAGACTTAGAAGTAGTAACACATAATAATGGACACTGGCAATGCAACAATTTTTCTTCTCATTTTCCTAAGCAGAATTCAGCAGCCTCAAAGTTTTGAGAAAATTCAGGTAATGCTTAGGCTTTTGGAGTCTTGCCTTGTGGAAGGCAGCTTCCAGCACTTCTGATATAGTTATATATATTTGCCTTGCTCATCTGGATTATTTTATTTTTTTTTATGAACCGAATCAGTTTCAGAGCAATCCGTGAATTTTCCTTGTACCTGGAAAATAAAAATAACCCTAGCAAAGACCAAAGGCTACCAAAAGCAAGAATGTGTAATCTAGGAACACACTCATCCACTCTTTCTCTCCCCTTTTTAATAATGAGTATTTTTTTTAAATATAAAAAGATGACAAAACAGGTTCAGAAAGCAGCAAGAGTATCACATCATGAAATACTATATTCAAACAGCGTGTTTCCCTTCCCACAATATCACACCTTACCCTGAATGTTGCACAGTAAATTAAGCTGCTCTAATCAGTAGTAACCATCTTTCTGCATAGAGGCACACATGGTGGTAAAGAACAACAGACATACACACCACCAGCGAACACTGTGAAGGAAAACAGGTCAGGAAAGGGGAGAAAGCCAGACCCTGATGACTTCAGCAAGCTAAAATTTTACTCAAAATAATCCCATACTCCAAAGGATGCTCCCACATGTGCGCTGGTATAGACTCAAGAAAACACAATGCAGAGTGGATTCAGACAATGGATATACTACACTAAGCTGCCTACACATGTTCAAAGCAAGTAAAGGAAATGTATAGGCCACTAGAAAGATTTGGGTGGCTATTGCAGTATACAGGCATTGAGATGTTCCTCCAGACATTTTTGAGCTCAACATCTAATGCATGGTTACCCATGATTCAGAAAGACTGAAGTCAATCTATGAGATTCACTGAGGTCTTACACTAAATACAGGTCTCGCATTCAGACTGTTTCTTTTCCTGAGCAGACGACGAGAGAACAAGCAAACATACTGCTTTTGGTGCCTGAGAGATGGGGAACACAGATGAGAAAACTGTGGAACTCTTGTTCTTTCCTCTGCATCTGCTTTCTGCTAATCATGCAATTGCACGACACTTTCTAGTGCCCCTCTGACTTGATGCTGCTCAAACCAGACTGGTTTTCCATGTGTCAGCATCACTTGCTGACTGAGAAACATGCAGAGATTTTCTAATGTTGGTGGCAGAAAGAGACCCAATCCAGTCTCTGTTGCCCCAGCCTATTTCCCCCAACCTGATTCTTCTCATACATATTTTCAGTAGTTGTGGCAGTCAGGTAACACCTCTGTAGCAGATAATAATCAGTAATCGATACCTTCAGTACCATGTATTCCTCCTCAAATGGATGTTACAATAAGAAGACATATTCATTCTACTGGTTTTAGAGTGTGAACACAGTAGAGGTTTCTCATACCAAGCACCCTTTTCATTGAGCAATTCTCCACATTCCATGGGTGATAAATCTGCTCATATACCAAAATTAAAAAAATGTCAGTCAGGAAGAGCTCTGTCCAGTACCAGCATGCACCTCCCTATCGTGTAGCCACACTGAAATGATAAAAGTAACTCAAAAGAAAACCCTCTCTTTTGAACTCTCATCATCTCTTATCAGGAACCATGGTCTCCCTAGATGTATACCTCGTTTTCCTTTACCTACCTAAAAAAAACCCAACCAAACAAAAAAACCCACCAAATGATTTTTCTAAAAGATTTCTACTCAGGCGATTCACGTTAGGGAATGAAATGCACACAAACATAGTCTTATTGTCCAGCATGAATGGCTCAGAAGCCTTCAATGCTTTCCTTACTCAGAACCACAGTGGTAAATTTATTGCCTCTATAAGGAAACTACTCAACATCTGACATATTTGTGATAAGCAATCCACAAAAATCAAACAAAATTTTCTCTTTGGAGATTAATGTCAGAATCTGGAGAAGTGTGATCATCTGTGCATTTCTTCAGTGATTTTGTGATTGTCTCCTAACATACAGTCTTTGTTAAAAATTTAAAGCTAAGACTTGCTTAAAAGAATGGCAGAGATTTAAGTTTTCCTCAAGTAATTCCAGAACTGTGTCAAGATTTTTGACATTTTTACATAGTCTCTCAAGGCCATTTTGCTGTGCTTAATGTTCTCAAATCCAGTTGTGGTAATCCCCCGCCCCCCCCAAATTGTGGCAACCATCAAGAGAAGATTATGTGAACTTAAATACTTTTAAAGGGACTCTACGTACTTCTTTTAACATCTACCTCCCTGTCTTTATTTAGACATTTTATGAGCAGCTCTGTAACTCATGTGGTCCTTCTAGTTTGCTCCCAGAAATAGAAAAGAGACAACATACCTAGTTATTAGTCTGTTATTTGGCAGTCTCTGAAGTCAATGACATGTTAAATCCTTATGCTAAATATGATTATCTACAGTGGAGTGGAGTTATTCAGCTGAGCAAGAAACCCTCTGAAGATGTTAGAGAAAAAAATAATTACTGTAACCTCTGAAAGTCAACTGGCAGTGAAAATTGCTCTGCACGCATTTTTACATGCTTCCTACCCTGAAGCAAGATCTATGGGGTACAGTGTTAATTATTTGTAGATCTCGGTGGTTGCTGTTGTCTGGAAAAGCAAAAAGAAATGCAGACTACAATGGAGGATTTGTCTATTGGAGGCCACGATCATTTCAGTCTGAAGACAGACGATGCACTTCATATTTTGGAAAAGAGGAAGGAAATCAGGAATGATGTTTCCTTTTTCTTGGCCTATATATCCACATAAGTTTCACTAGAGGAATAAGAAATCTAAGTATCCATCTCTCCTTGGAGGTTTTCACAACTATTCTACCAGCACTGTACAGACATTTGTACAGGTATCTAGAGATGCTATCCGATTCCAGAAACAGAAGTGTCTTTTTAGGTTGGTAGCCAGGAGGGCCAGGCAGCTCCAGCAGAGCTGCAGGCTGAGAGACTTGCACACTCCTACTTCTCACACTGGTCTTGTGCAAGCTACCTTGGGTGTTTGTGCATGACATTGTGCTACCCAGCCTAAATGTGTTTCCTTAGAACTCTCAATTGCTTCCTGTTTAGTCTTCTCCTACCCGCATGCCAAACTTTTTGGTAGCTTTGTACAATGAATTAATGGAACAAGTACTAACAAAGTGAACTGGTGGTTACACTTGGAACAGGCTCACCCCTTCCTTCCCTGGTTTGTTCTGCTAGGTCCTAGACAACCTGCTGATGGCAAAAGGCAACCCACCTCACCAGGCCAGCCATCCCTCTTACAAAAATGCTGAGTGCTCACCGTGAACATAATAGCACAGCTGGCAGTGGAAAAAAAGAAGAGATAAGAGGACCACGGTATGGAACGCAGCTGAACCAAACTATGGAATGCTTTTTTTCATAAGCCACTCACATAATTGCTTGGATAACTAGTCTCATTATCATCACACAGGACTGCCTACAAATAAACTAATTCCAGGCTAAAGTCACAAGCAGGCTGTGCTAAGGAGTGTTTGAGAGACACAGACAACACTGAAGGTACTACAGCCTGCAACACTGTTATAGATGGATATATCTACCCATCTTGGTTCCAGCGGGTCACCCCCAAAAAAGAAGGTATAAGAGGTGAAGATTAAGTTACCAACAGGAGAGACCAGAGTAGGAAAGAAGGTTAATGATACCAGATACCAGGGTCTGACCTGAAATAAGCAGCTCTGTCAGCTGCAAGAGTGAAGCTACGGAGAGAGAACATGCTTTTGCTTTAACACCCCCTACACACAGCATGACTGGTCTACAAATATTTAAGTCTGGTGTTCTGCTTACAATTTGAAGGATAATTAGATGTGCCCTTTTACAGTTTGTAAGAACTGTTAATGTTCGTGGATTCCAAGTAAATGAATGTGGAAAATAAAAGATTAAAAAAAATTAATTTGCTTCACATAAAAAGACTTAATAGCATTTTCAGAAACTGGAAATTACCACTTTTCTGAAGTCTTTGGACTTAGAAGTGAGGTTCTAATTAAAGTCAAGTAAAAAAAACCAAAAAGTACATACAGTTTAGCCTTCATCTGTAACACTTTCTGTAATAATGAGATTTCTGGTAAATTACAGATTAGACAGGGTTAAAATATATCAAGCTAAAAAATATCAACATTGTCTTGCTATCTGCTGAGTCATAACCATGTTTAACAGGATGGGTCAAGGACCTGTGACTTGCTACCCGTGTTACTATCAGACCCAGCTGGGAAATGGCCAGGTATGCTCTTTAAAGAGCTAGAAGGCAAACAAACAAAAAACCCCAACATTGTAAAAAGAGTTAGAGTCTTGCATTAGGTCCAAGAGAGAGGTGTTGAAGGCAGGCTTCAAGCAGTGGTAGCTTGGATAAGTCAATGAACATTTTATTTGGATTTTTTTCTAAGCTTCACATCAAAAAACCCCACCAAACCCAACTTGAAAGATCAGCGAATATTACTGGGAGGCCTTCTCAGGCTGGGGAAATAGGCCAGATGCCTTATATCCAAACAAGGACGCTTGATATGCTGGGAATTTACAAAACTTTTCTCAAAACAGTGAAGGCTTTGCAGTACAAAACCTTTGCTTTAAAAAAAAAAAGCATGCTTATCCATTAACTATAACTTAATTTGAGGTTGAATCATCTACATAACCTCTATGTGAAAGTAACAGAACTATAATGAACAATGACCTTATTTTTCAATATTACATCTGAGATTGAAATCTTTGCTGCTGCTGAAAATTCTAGGAATGTCATATTACCTACTACGCTCCTCAGGCTAGTAGATGAAGTGTGGAAGAGTTGTGACAGTAAAGAAAATATCAATATTAACACCAATATTTTGCATTGCATAGAATTGTAACATTTAAGCACACAATAAGATGCAAGAAATATTTTGGAAATTTTAAAGAGGAAATACTTTGTTCCCTCACTGTCCCATGACAAAACCAGTATTTTGATGAATTCAGTCTTACCCTATAAATTACTTGGTTGACAATGGAATTAAGCACCCAATACTATACGACTCTATATTCTTAAGGAAGCAAATCTGTTAACATCGTGGTCTGTAATAGAATCCCAGAATGGTTGAAGTTGGAAGGGACCTCTGGAGGTCATCTGGTTCAACTCCCCCTGCCAGGCAGGGCCACCTTGATCCAAGTTGGACAGGAATATACACTTTTCTCATGTATGAGAACAAAACCAATCCAACATAAGCCATTCAAAGAGATGACATGTAGTTGTGATAACAAAAGGTAGGATGCTGTAAAAAAATGTAATCTTAGGCATAATATGGATTCATATTCATAGTGCTAACTGGTTCTTAAGGAGAGCAATGAAGCGAGGATGTGTTATAACTCTTCAGTCTTTCAAGAACTCCAACCGGTTAATGAGGCATAATTTTTCCTTTCCATGAAATCATATCAGCTATCTTGAATCACAAAGTGTTTTTTTAGTGCTCCTAACACTTTCACAACAAACCAATCTTAAACTTATGTAATTTCCTGGTAGCATAACATATCTCTCTCCACATACTAACAGCAATACAATCATTTATCACTTCCTAAATTAAAGCAAGCCCTGTGGAAAGGAAAATAACCTATAAAAATTAAGAAACCGTTTCAAAGTCTATGTTTCTTTTTGAGGAAACACAGAAGTCTGATGGCATTTCTTGCATGTAACATTTTCAGACATTCAAGTCATCACATACTGTTTCATTACTGAACTACCACTACAACTTATCTTCTATGCTTGCTCCTGGTGTGGTACATTTTCTTCCAATGTCTCTGTCCATATGATTATTCTTATGAATTACTGTCTTTACCACATACTGTCCACAGTTCATACAGGAATGAAACGCTTGGTGTTAAACATTCTCAATTCTCAGTGACTTAATTTCAGATGAGAGATTTATAAAAAAAAAATACACAACCTACTGCACTAGAAGACTCTCCTCCCAAAACATCTTGTTTCCAAATAACACCTTTACCTAGAAAATGAGTGAGCATTATCTACTAAACCTGTAGAAGTCATCTGCTAGATGACAATCATGTGTAATAGCAATAAATTAATGCTGCAATTGCATGTGCTGTACTTCAAAGTAAGCACATTCAGCATGGAGGGTCCCGAGTGCAAGAACTGGACCTTCTTTCCCACACGTCTTGGTATTCTTGTCATTGTATGCGTACCTGGTGAATACTATCATCCTTTGTGTTCAGTTTCATAGATTAATTTAAACTGGAAGTCATCCAGTGTTCTAAACTGCTCACTTAGATCCAGTAAGATAATGGGAGGTAATGGTTTTAAACTAAAAGAGGGAATGATTTAGACTATCTATAAGGAAGAAATTTTTTATGAAAAAGGTGGTGAAACACCAGAACAGGTTGCCCAGAGAAGTGGTAGATGCCCCATCCCTGGCATCATTCAATGTCAGGTTGGACGGGGCTCTGAGCAACCTGATCTAGTTGAAGATGTCTCTGCTAACTGCAGGGGAGGTTGGACTAGATGACCTTTAAAGGTCCCTTCCAACCCAACACATTCTATGATTCTATAAAAAAAAAAAAAAAAAATAAGGTGCATGGAGTCACAGCACTTTTACAATGCTGTGTGCTTACTTCTCAGGAGAGGTCCAAAGCAAACTTGACATTCCTTAGCTGTAAAATAGCCATTACTATTTCATGGGATATGCATTCAACAGCATTTGAGTAATCGACACAGCTCACCATAGATTATGAACATCTTACTAAACTCTCAGCAGAGATCACAGAGTAAGAGAGATGAACTGAAGTTTATCAAGGACTTCAATATTAACACTGCTATTATGGGTGTAGCAAAAAGCAGCAGCCTAATCTCCAAAATAAAAGATACATGCATTTTCATATGACAATTAAAAGCCTAATGCCATATTAGGAACTATCAACAAGTTATTCAAAGCCTATGTTGTCATGCTCAATTCCAGAGTATTTTTAGGATTTATTTTTTTTAATAGAATTCTGAGATTCTGCAACTAGTCACATCAACTAAATCCAAAAGTAACGTGATCTCTTGCACATGGTTCTGTTAATACAGTGATATCTGTATATCAGGACTTAGTTTCTATAGATTACAGACTGTTCTTCATGTTGAAGTTTATTAAATCATTCCAAGTTTTGAAGTGAGTTTGTGACGTGACAAATATTCACTTCAGACAAGACTGCAATCAACAAACTCTGTAAGCTTATGTCTGAAATCAAGTTGATAACCAGACCTCCAAATGAAAATCCAGGGCATGGATTGTAATGTTCATGCAAAATTACAGAAGTATTTTTAAAAATTTGGCAATTTATCTCCATAAATAAAAAATGTTTTCATGGCATGATGATAAAAGTGTGAAGAGCCAACTACAGAGAAGTGCTAGAGGCCAAAAATCTTTCACAACCAACCGAAAATAAATGAAAATCAGTGTAATGAAAAAAGCACAAGGCAGTTTCACTCTGAGGGAGACCAAGAACTATTTTTAGATAGAAAAACTAAAAACTCAGAGGCAAGGCGGGGGAAGGGGATGATATTTCTATGAAATCTTTAAACAGCAAATCCCCAGCATAGACACAGATGTACCAGCACAAACATTTTTTTGTAGGTACAACTCTAAAGAGGGGGAATGCCTAACAGCTACATTTCATGAAGTGTTAAATCAAAAAAGCCAGAAAAAAAATTATCTGATTTATTACAGGGTTTTTTTCCAGTCTTCTGATAAACGTCTTCTGAAGCACATGGCACCACTGCTTCAGCTGGAGAAATTATATGCATTGTACAAAGACACTTGAATCCTCTCAGCCCAATCAGCAAAACTGATAACTGATCTTCCAATCTCTAATTTTATACTACAACATATGGGGGCTACAGTCTATCTTCAGCTGTATGCATTATATCCAGTACATTTCATTGAATGTGGTTGCATATTGCATTGCTGTATATACCCATATTTACTCTGGATTTCTAAGAAAAATCAACTGTATTAATTTTGCAACTGTATTTTTGTTCTAAGACTATTCTGACTAGTGTTTGCATCAAACACAGGTCTTGTTACAGATTTAGAACTGCATCCTCCCTACTCATTTATAGTACTATTTTGTACTCACATTTGGGGGACTTCTTTCTTCAAAAATGATGGCCAAGAAAAAACAAGACAACATTACAAAGCTTTTAAAAGTCAGTATGTTTGGCAGAGAGTACAAGACATGTAAACTGTTGTGAAAGTTCCCCGCAGACTGGCACGACTTAAGGCTCTCTTAGCTAAAATATCAGTAAATTGAACAACCTATAGCAGAATCTGTGCCCAGTGCTTTGAACGAGGCCCATAGGGAAGCTTCCAGGTAAATCACTTGTGCTGAGTCTAGAAATCTAATAACCCAAGAACTTTGCCTAGCAATTGTGGTATTTATGACAGTATATGTTTTAAGTTTTGCTATCTTATCCAATATGGAAACTGAAAAATAGTTTTGGCATCCACATGGGATGAAAATAGAAAGGAATTCTATATAGGACTATATAGCAAAAGTTAAATTGCTCAGATACTGCAGATGCTGTTGTTTTAATCAGAACAGAATTGTTCTCCACAGGGCAGGTTAAACTATTAAATGGAAGGTGCAATCTCAGGGTTTGCCTAAACTAACAGCAGGCTTCCCCCAGCCCCAACAGCACATTCTTTCTCCTTCCCAGCTGTGATTGCTGGAGATCACACAGCTAACAGTGATCGGCCACTGGCCTCGCTGACCAGAGAAGCTGATGCTGATGTGGAGGAAGTGAGATGAGGCTGAGAGCTGGAGAGGAGTGCCATGAAGCTGAACTCCTATTTTCTTCCAAATAATACTCTTGGCTGGACAGATTTCTCCTTTAGAACAAAGGCAGCAGGAAAAAAATAACACTGATCTGAACAGAAATACATGTTTTTCAAGTTAAGGAAAGCTTTTCAAGTAAGAAAAGTAAACTGCCTTCACTGTTCATCCAATGTTTCTGTGATTTGCTTGTTGCCTGCCTTAAGTTTCATTCTGAACCATGAGGCACTCGGGGGACCCACACAAACACTGCTGGTCTCCTGCACACTCTCGTTGTGGACCAGTGCCCTTAAAGAACACATTTCCCAAAAGCTCCTTCCCTTTGTCTGCAAGTGCTTTATGGCAAGAACAACATTGCTAGGGTAAAAAAGGGAAAAGAAACAGTTTGCTTCATCCAACATTGTCTTACC
Organism: Rynchops niger; assembly: GCA_013400035.1. Classification (NCBI taxonomy): domain Eukaryota; kingdom Metazoa; phylum Chordata; class Aves; order Charadriiformes; family Laridae; genus Rynchops; species Rynchops niger. Next base: position 197,725 of record VXBH01008967.1, on the reverse strand, counting down.
AATTCAGCTGGTAGGACACTGCCATATTAAAATGCTCTGATGACTGGGGAACACACCAGAGATCGAAGAATTCAGATTTGCTACAGGGAGTGGAATAATTAAAATGTTTTTTTTCTGCTCTTTGTTCCCTCACAGTCTGCTTTCACTGTAAGTACTACACATTTTTATATATATTCTTCCCCTCTACCACCTATCTTCTGTTACTTTTGCTTTCCCAATTCTTTCTGCATAGTAAGTGGCATGTTAAATTATAGTTAAGCCCAATATAGCAATTAAAATCAGTTAATGCCTGAACTTTAAGTTTTATAAAAAGATCTTGGCATATTTCTTGTAAATTGTCAGGTAGAAACAAGCCCAAATATGCAGAAAAAGACATTCACATGTTTTCATTCTTTAAAAGCAGCATTGTCCTATCATCTTTCATGGTAGGAGGCCCCAGTTTTCTCCTTAGTTATGAAATTAAATAATCAGTAGGTACAGCTCCAGTTTTTTCTTTCAACAGTAATGCCTGTGTTATCCTTATTTTAAATTTATAAAATGCAGTTAGTTTTCTAGTTTCCGGAAATCAACACAAAGTACACAGTTTCAGTACCTTTCAACCAGAATCAGAAAAAAGAAAGATTGTATCACTGCAGCTTCTGCTCCGCTACTTTTACCGACCTGAAGAAAGCATCAGGATTTGCACTAAATTCAGGCTCCCACACTCAGGAAGCAAATTCCAGAGACAAGGCCCTTTTCTTGAAAATACCCTGCAACCAAAATACCAGACATTTCAGTCTTAGCATTGTTGGCTCCAACAGCTCAAATAACCTCAAATAAATACACAATATAGGAAGGGAGAGGTAGTTTCTTACATAACTATCTAATATTTTAATAGACCAAAGGCTAGCAGGACTTTGTGTAAGCACAGATAAAAGCTGGTTAGCATAACCATAACTACTGTCACCAAACAGGGGTGCCAACTTATTGCCATTTTCAGTAGGTGTTTTAAAAAGTTTTTTGATGAAATCTTTGGAGACTAGTGAAGTTCACATCTATCCATTCTATATTGCATTTAAGAAATGGGTATATGACTTCCGAATATATATCTTAATAATGTTTTTCAAGAAGAAAGACGAACCCGTCTCTGTTGCCCAAAACACCTGATGTGCAAAGCTAATCAGAACTCATGCCCATGTGGACATTGACTGACAGCTGAAGTCATATGCAAGGATCTTGGTGTTTATTATTTTGGTGAAGAAAGAAGTCTTAGGAGATGCAACCAGAGATCATACGGTAAAGTAAATGGTTGCAAAGCCACACAGAGATCAGTGCCTTTGGGGAGCAAAGTGCTAGCTATGAAAAGGCTGAGCACAGAAAGTGCCTCGCTTCATGTGCTCTAGGAAATGCAATTCCCTATGTTTTTTTTGCAATTAAAATGGTTAATATTAAAAACAACCAAAACCACCACATAAATATTATTTCATTGATTTCTGTTCTTCGCAGAAAGAATTCTCAAGCCTGGAATACACCGACAGAGGTGGGAACAGTATTTCTGCAACCAGTAAGTACACATCATGAGGGGATGAAACACTTTCTCTGAAATACGGCACAAGCCACAGCCACCGCTCTTCTGGCAGCAGTGACAACACTGCCGATGGAGCTCAGTAGTCCAAATACAGTAAAAAACCAAGCTCTTTTTCAGGATCTTACACCGAAAGGGGAAGAATTCCTAAAAAAGTCGTGAGAGTAATCCCAACTGCTGTAACTCTGAGATCATTTAACAGCCAGAGATGATAATTTCTTCAGTAAATTAATATGGTTTGTCAAGCCAAACAAACTACAAAATAAGAAAGCATGACTGTGCCATTAAGATTTGTTAATCATAAACATCCAGTTCAAAAACATTCTGAAACTCAGCCGAAATCAACTTACTATTTCCTTTATTGGCGCTTTCAGAGGAGAAGAAAAATGGCCCACCAGCCACCCAGAAAAGTGAGAATGAGGAACAACTGACATCTGATGCATCTTTAGGGAAGGACAGTGAAATTATTTCAGCACACTGCTATTTAGTCTAAGGCAACTAAAGAACAAAGATTAGCCTGAAAGCCCTCACGTCCAGAAGTACTGAATGCTGCTGGCAGACCTAAAGGAGTTGCCATCAGCACAGAGCCCTGCGCTGCTCTTGTCAGCAAGCTCCACGCCAAGCTGGAATACACTGCACAGGGCAGTACGTGTTGAACTAGATAATAAAATGTGACCCCATAATGTATTTAATGAAATAAAGTTGAAACATTACTCAATTACTATTATTATGAGTATAAAATTAGATTGTCTGCATAACTGTATTTTACTGTGATTTCTTTAGGGTTCAAAGGCTCAATTATACTACTTTGCTCAGGAATAACTTTAATAAAGTCCATGTAAGAGCTGCAATACGTAACTCAGTGTTTTAATTTTAAAATCACTCTGTAATCCTGGAAATATTAATAGATTAGACTTAAATTAATATTTAATAGCCATTTCTGTGGAGCATAAGAAAAGCTAAGCACCTCCTATCACAGGAGAAAATATGTACAGAACTGCCTCAACAAGAGATAAAGATAAGAGAAATAACTGAAATCCAACATAAATAGACATAATCGATTTCCCAAGCTGACACTGCATTGTAAATTATTTACAATGTATAAATAGGTGCAACACTACTCCAGGTCCATTGAAAAAAACCAAAATGGCATCACACAAAAAAAATGGCACAGCATAGCTTTCTATTACCCACACTACGTCTGAATGAATGAAATGCAAGAAGAGATGTGCCAAGTTACTTGATACTTGCTAGTCAGCTTAATCAGATACTCTCAGTTTCCTGCAGGATAGATAACAAACACTGTTCTGCTGCTTACTGCACACCACGTCTACTAACATATTTTCTGAGGCAGAATGATCCTAAAAAACTCTGTGCATCTAATAATGCGCAGGGTCTGGAACTATGTAATCCGACATAATGTAAGAAAAGGAAATTTAAATAAATATATATTACAAGATACTGTAGATGAGTAACTGAGATAAACTATAAGGTTATGATGACAGACATCTGAGTTCCTGACTATCCTTCATTGTAACCCTACCATGTCAAAACTTGACTTTGTGCTCCTGACTGCCCTCTGCCCTTATTTTTAAAAACCAACTCAGAAGTTCAGAAGACTATCAAAAATACTTTAAACAAATAATTTAAAAAAAAAATCTTGTCTGAAGTGTTATCTCAACAACAGAAAGCTACTATATATTCAACATATTGAATAAAAAAGTAAATTCTGTTCTTAATTTTAACATGCATTTCTCTGTGAAGGAAGGTTAAAAAGGCATGAGCAAGGCTAACTCCAAGAACAACTAGGATTTAACGGAAATTCTGCAGGGCTTGAATGATACAGAAAATATTTTTAGCCCTTTTTTTGTTCAGGGAGCTATAGGTAAGAGGTACTATTTACATACACAGCAAGCTGACAAACACTTCTCTTGTACCTTATTAACATCAATAGTGAGATATTAATTTTCAGCCTAACTTTACTCATACATTAGCACTGTTACGCATTTCATTAATAATCATCTCAGTTGCTTCACCAAGCTACAATTTCCATCCATTAGACACGCATATTTTTAGGGAAAACTGGAAAGATTTTCTCTTCAGTTTTTGTTTAATGAGGACACACAGAAGAAAACAATGGGGAGGGAGAGGAACATGAGAAGCAAGAGACCATTAAAGCCAAACCACCTGCCTTCCAGGTTTACCCTTTATTGCAATTCTTTATCCCCTGCCCGAGTCACACTGAAAATGAAGACAAACTAGCCATTTTTGTCTCAAAGAGTCATCCTCCCTGTAAAAAGCTGAACAGATAAAATAGATAAAAATGTTAGATTTCTCTCCCGCACCATAAAGAGTGTTAAAAAAAAAGTAGTATTCTCCAAGTACTTTCCTTGCAACTGGCTAAGAGTTAAGGCTTTGCTAAGCCACAGCGATCAGCCACGACACAAATTCACCATTTTTACTGCTTTCACCAATAAACCATTTGTAAAAGAAGAAAATAAATATAAAGCACAGACATTAGTACTCAGGCCCACTAATAACAGCTAAGAAAAAACTTCACATTTTTCAACCTCAAAATCACCCATCAGACCCCTTCCAAAAACACTGAATTCTTAGAAATTAATCCTTTTGAATCATGAATTTTCCCTCAAAGTAATATGAATTTCAAATAATTAACCCTTTTCCAATCTCTGGCTCCTCTCACTCCATTTTTGCCATTGATTTTTTTTACAGTTTCAGAATTAAAAAAGGCAGCTTGCAATATGCATTTCACTGCAAAGTACTACTTAGCTTCTCATTTCTAAAGAAAAATTGCCCAGCAATCAAGGCAGTTATTGCTTTGATTTTCTACTCTTCTGTAGTTCCACTTTTCCCTCAAATTCCCATCCATTGAGAAAAAAAAAGGGTAGAAATCTGTAAAAATGAATAATGGATTTTAAAAGTTTTTTTACTGACAAACTTTCAAAATATTTTTAGTAAAGACATGTATGGGTGGCATCTAATTTTCCCTGATCCTCTTCTAAAGACAATTTTGATAATACTGGGAAGGTTCTAATAAAAATAGAGTGTGCTCTGTGTCAAGTAATTTTAGCTAGTAATTTTTCCTTCAATAGCGAATGTTCAAGTTATTTAAAAAAAAAAGACAGCGATTACTTTAACAAAGTACAGGATTATACAAGCATAAAAATTTAGCATTTGCAGTATTAGATACTGCAGAAAAAAACTAGAATCTATCTAGTAACATAGAATATTTAGGTCCTATTTCTTAATCATGCTCCTCTCCCGCAGTTCACTTCGGTTTGTGTCTGAGTGCCTCCGATTCCTCTCTTCTCCCTCTCCCCTGGCCTCACACTACCCACAGCCCCTCCTGGCTCTGCCCAGAATCCAACCAAAGGGGAAGTCCGAGGGCCGGGTGTATTTTTTCCCTAGGCAAGTTGGAGCCAGACCTCTTGCAACAGAGAACACCCAACCTGAAGACACAGGAATACTGTTGCTTTCCTCGTCATCCCAAGAACACGCTGTACAGAAACCACAGTCCCATGGCTCAGAGCACATTTCAACCAAGAAGCTCTCAGATGATCGTCTCGTCTCTCCACTGAGCACGGGCAACTTGAAACTACATTCTTAACTGTTTTTTGGCATTTCCTTGCCCACGTGCAAACTTAAACCCATCCAATCCCATTTGTACCTTACTCTTTCACCTTCCTTTTGATTTTCATGCAGTCTCTGCCTTTCATCCCACTATGTGTCAGAATAGGATGCTACCTAGTTTCACCTCTACACTGAGTACCCACTATTCTGTTGCTACTCCAAAGCAAAATGCCAATTACACTGGAAAAATATAATCATGAAAATATAGCGTTTAAGGAAATGGCGACTCTGTCTCTCTTTTTAATCCTGCCAGGAGCAGTGAGAAAGAGGACAGACAGTTTCACTGAGGGAAGATTAGAATAACACTTCTTGTCATACCATGAAAGCTCTTTGTTTCTTTTGTTTTATAAATATTGACACATAAACAGTAGAGTTTTCAGTATCTGAATTAGGTTTTGAGAAAAAGATATATGCAATTAGCTTTCTACCTAGATACTTACAGTTTCCAGAAGAAAAATACACCTGAATCAAAATGTTTCCTGAAGAAAAAACTGATACAGATGAAAATGCCTAAAAACAGACACACTTGTCTTTCTGTGGCATCCTTTGGATACACTGCTCAGTGTTTCAGTTCATTAGTAGCATTTAGTCTGAGCTCTGTCTTTTAAAGGCTTAGGATGAAAGTAGTATCTTACTTTGTGTCTCTGACGAGAGGTGCGCTTCCCAGTTTAAAACAGATTTTTTCCCCTCCACAAGATGTTTGCCTCAAAGAAAAACTCTCTGCCAGATCAAACCCTGTGAAATACGATACAGTGATTTAGTTTATTTAATGGAATTTTAAAAACAGAGGTAAATACTGACATTTAGCATGCTTGGTGACGTTCTACAGTACAGACTGACAAGCTATTTTGAAAACCAGTATTTTAAGTCAGAGAAACTTCCAATATTCATTTTATCAACAGAGAAACTATCGGTGCAAAATTTACTCGGTAGATTACTTTGCAACCTGAGAAATGCGTTTGTTATTTCCTTTTATCATCTGAACTGATAACAGCGAAGGATGTTTGGGAAAAACAACGGAAATGAGTGTGGCTGCAGAACTTTAACCAATACTTTCAAAGAACAACATGTTCTGATTTTAACCCCACCTTCCCAAAAACAGCAGCAGCTTTTGGAGCGTGGGGGTGGCATTCTGTACTGTCCTTTCAGTTTTAAAGCCAGCTTCAGTCAGACTATGATTACATCCACTACTAGCCAATTAATTTAGATATCCATATTAACGCAATCACTTACCTGAAACACCAAGACTGTCTCTGTTGATTTGTTTGAGATGATGGACAACTGTTTTCATTAAAGGACACGCAGCACCTTCAAGAGAATACAGTTTAGAATCTATCATAAAATTCTTTCAAAGAAAAATGAATCAGAACAAACTATCATGACAGTGATAGTAATATTAACAGGAATGTTCCTTTTTGCTTCTTTAGGACATCAAAACCAGCAATAAACCAAATTACAAGATCTAAATAGGAGCAATGATATTGCAAATTTCATACTACACTTCTAGTAATATAAGCAGATACAAATCTTATCACATATTAATTCAGCTGTTCATGATTGAAACTCACAAGAACACCACAACCAGAAGAAAAACACTAAATCCTTACCAAGCTCTTTCCATCTACAATACTCTATAAAGCAATAACATCTCTTCTAAAGTCTGTTGTGTTTGTTTTGTTTTTTTTTTTTTTTATTTCTGGTTATATTATTAGAAAAAATCTTTTTCCCCATTAATGAATGTGAAACAATAAAGCAAAAATGCTTAATTACCATCACAATAATCTATTGTCACTTCAGTGACCAGAAATTTTAAAATTTGGATTAACAAGGATATAATCATATCATACAAAAAACAATGTAGGCAATATTTATATTTTGGAAAAAAAAAAAGGTTGAAAATTAAGCAGCTTTACAGTTGATTAAGTCTGAACCAAAGTATTTAGGTAAACAAGCAGAATGTTCTAAAGTCTGTAACATGGTAATTTCTAAGGTTAAATCTAACTGAATCCTTAGATCAAACACCGTATTATTAATATGCAGTATCTTTCTTACATAAAGTCCTTTCATCTCTTTTTTTTTATTTATACACAAGAATACACACTTCTAAGAAGGAAATACAGAGAAATGTCACTTGTGCATGGGTCAGAAATAGGGCTCTTTCTTCAACAAACTTTGCAAATAGCCCCACTAAACCCTAATAAAACTATCAAACAGAAGACGACAAGCAAGATTTAGCCCATGCACTTATCAAGCCCAGAGTTCCATGTTGCACTGACACAACTAAAAAGATGGTTGAACTATTTAGAAGCTGCTGAACAGTGAAGGTCCAAAGTGTCACTTCAATGAAAAAAGTAAGGAGGAATGTCCTACCACCAACCTGGAAACCATCTATATTTAAAGATTTCCAAGAGCATCCAGACAGAAAGTTGACATTCAAAATAGCTATATTTGCAATCTTAAAGCATATGAAATATGCCATTCATTCTGCAGTAATGTACAGAGCATATTAGCTTTCAAAAGTCTTAAATTCTACTAAATGTGTAACAGTATTTGATCTGGATTAAGAATAGCTAATTGGAAAGAAAACCCTAAAAGTGAAACTATGTTATATAGATACAGATATTATATAGATATAAAGATGCCTTCTGACACCATAGTTAATGAAAACAGCATCAAAAACCAGACCAGGTGGAAGATATTTTTTCATAAGATTCATAAAGTTATATGTTCTTTATGTCTAAATTGCAATCTACAATTACAAGTAACATCAATTGTTAATTGGTTGATTTATTTCTAAGGCACTAAGAAAATGTATTATTTCTTTCCTTCATATATATACATAAGTACGTGTATGTACATACATTTACCTATACTGATAGATAGCTATAAAGTTTCATGATAAATGAGATGAAACACAGATTAAAATCAACAGCAATTCCCACTGTAAATTCCCTTTCCCAAAAAAATGCAGAACTGTAAAGAATACTGATGTTGAAAAATCTGAAAATGAAATGAAAACTTTCATCAATTTGTTTTGTAGGGTTTTTTACATAGTGTGAAAAGCATTCACTGTAATTACATATACAATTACATATACAATTCCAATACACCATTTGATACACACGTACACACTATGGGACAGAAACAAGCTCACCTTAGATGCCCCTTTAATCTACAAACCTGAGCCCTCAATCACTTGTACAGATTATTAAACTGCAGACTTTTATTTATAGCCGCTCTAGAACAATGAATGTGGTTGTTAGATTTACACAGGTATAGCTACAAGAAATACACTGGCGTAAAGGAAGCCCGTTATGGCTGAAGCAGCAATAGCATATCACGCATACACTGACAAAGGTTTTTCTTAAATCTGCAGGTAAATCTAACCAAGGCTTTTTAACATATACATATACATATATATATATATATAAAATGACTACAGGGCAGATGCTCTTTTTGGTTAAATTACTTTACAGTCCTTATAATAAGAGCAGCCAGATATGACTTATTGCTGATTTTACCTTGAACTGCTGTGGTAAGCTCTAGAGAACCTGGGACATAACTGCTGGGTTTTTTTTCAGCATTAACTTACATGAGGGCTGAGTGGCAAAAGACTAGAGAGCTTCAGCTTATTCCCCTCAGCCACTTTCTTCCAAGGCCAAATAAAGACTCAGGCCTTAATTTCTGTGTTATCCAGATGATAGCAACGATTCCTCACATGCCGCAGACTGGACTGTGGACCTATTTTTATCAGTGGCATAACCGTCACAGCATAGACAGGCCATGCAAGTGTTACTTATTTGGTTGTATTCCATATCCCCAGAAGAACTGAAAGGGTTAATATGAATATTCTTCTATCTCATGCTGCTGACGCACTCCTTTAGTCCAATGTTACTCTTTTTACCAGAGAGCTAAAATATCAAAACTGAAACCACTCCATACCAAGACTGACAGCTTTCATTGCTATAGACCCATGAAAACTCTTTCTACAGTTATGGTTTGTACAGTCAAAAGGTTAGCCTCCTCCAAGATTTTTAGTACTGCTGGCAGATCTTTAAATTTCCTTTGGCCTGAGACAAAACAGACAGTGTACATATTTATCCTGTGGGTAGCTGAATTTGAAGATATACATGAAGACATTTAGGAAAAGAAAAAGAACAAGACAAACCCTTACTGCTAATCCAGGGATGGAAACCACACACCCACTTGCCCTGTTAGAATACATTACTATAAAACTAATGAAGCAGTAAAAAGAACAAGCTTACATTTATACACCACATTGCTCTGCACGTGATAAAACTGGGTCTGTATGGATTGAAGTCCACAATTCATATTAAAATGGTGATGTCAAAGCTGAAGTTAACATGCCTATAAATTAATGAGATCGACCATCCACAGGACAAATTACAGACCTCAATCTTTAGAAATCAGTGAGCTCTACGTAGGAGCTTACCATCATAGAATCAACCTAATAATTTTGAAAACATGTATTTTTGCAAACCAAGTGGGTATATCACAGATCACTGATCTTCTGTCTCTCCAATAAGATGCTAGTAAGAAATGTTTTTATTTTCTAATAGCATTATGCAACAAAATTAAAGTAATGGTGTTGCATGTAGACTTATCTCCTGCAACACACAGTGTCATGTTCTGAATTCCTGGAATGATCAGGGCACCTGTTAAAGCACACTGCAGCTTCCATCTAGGCCCCATGCCCAGTTTTCCTTCCCATGCAAACGAGGACAGAGGAGACTCTGGTGCATGCTTCAGTCTCACTCTTACAGACATTTCTTGTGTGCACTTCCTGACTGTGAACTGTAGCTTACAACAAGCACTCTTGGCTCCTCCAGATCAAGTGTAACCTGTAACGGCTAGATTCACATTACAAGTACCTATCTGCTGCTTTATAATTAAACTTTATGTTCAGGTGAAGTTTTCAGTTGCCATCTAACACCATCAATGTGCACATTGCAAGGGCACTGAAGTTCCCATCAGTAAGCATCACCGGCCAAATGAACGTGGCCAAACAGCAAAGACCCACCTAACATATACCCACATCCTATGTCGGACTCAAGCATCAGGCAGAAACCCATACAGGATTTGTCTCATGCTCTCACTGGATCAGGCTTCATATATATATATATGTATATATATATATGGGTGTAGGGAACCTCTTCAGAGTGTGCAACACACCTGCAAGTGTCAGCAATGACATCCAACACGTCCACCTCAAAGGTATTCATAACAAAGATAAGCAGACCCAGATGCCCTGCTTTCAAACAGGGTCAAGAATTCAGATTTCTTACGTACCTGTAGCCTCATGTATAGAAGTACCAGAAAATCAGATGTGATTTTTTTGCTTTCCTTTTCTACTCTTTAAGTCACATCATATTACATTACAATATACATGTTAAGACAAGGGTGGGAAGAGGAAGGAAGGAGACTGAATCTACAATTTTGTTGATACAGGAAAGAAGTCAACTCCAAGTCTGGTGACTATTTAGACAGTTATTTACATAACATAAAGCTTTGGCAGGCGGGAATAAGAAATCCATACCAATGGATTTCAAGTATTAGGGTGCTTATGCTAGACCCTGGAGAACTAGATTCTCCCAAGAGGAAGAGCAGCAGGTAGTCAAAAAAAGGACTTCATATCCCAGGTGAGTATCTTTCTACAGTGTGCAGGCTTTCATGAACCATATTCTTATAGAAATCTAAAGCTCCAGATTAACTGCCCAAGAAGATTTAGTATTTAACTACAAGTCAAGGAATCCAAGGGTGGCAGTGCTAACAACAGTTTGTGGATCCAGACTTAAATACGAGATTACTGTTGAGCCATTATCTTGATTTTGGGAAGTAACTAGATGTACTAAAACATGAAAACCAAAAAGCTGAACCTATTTGCATATTTGAAACCACTCACTGTATTTGGGTTAAAGTGCCTATCTAAAATCACGATCTAGAGCCAATACTTTTCACAACATATTCCATGTCAAAAGGCAATGGAAATTCACCATGCCTGACAGTCCCAGGACTTTGTTTATGCTACATTTTTAATGGGTTAGCAAGTGACTTTGAAAAACAGTAATTGTAAATGAAAGTTGAAAAAGCAGCAATGATCTGGGAATGAGACAAAGTATTAATATTCTTAATGTGAAGCACTCAGGAATGATCAAATTAGAACTTCATGTGCCACTACAGAAAGAGCTCATGTCCACGCTCCAAAACTAAATGTTCCCAACAGTAGAAAAAAAATGTAAGTTGACAACATGAAGAAAATATTCTTGAAGTCAGATCAAAAACATGATTGTGGAGAATTCCTGAACCCTCTCCCTCAGATTTGCTACATTCTGACATTAGAAGTGAGTTCTTCCTTCTGATGAATGATTAGCACATCAAAACTTCTAGAGAAGTGAGAACTGAGAGAAATGCTTGATGTGAATCTAATGGTTATGGGCACACAGTCAGAGCCTGAGGAGGACAGCTCCAAGAAGATCCAGCATACTCTGTCAGCCCCTGACATTTTTTCCCAATACTGGTATTTATTTTTTTTACAATATTGACCCAATGAATATGTCCCAAAGTACACTCAGAATGCCAGCTCAGAAAGCTCTCCCCTACATATGCACACAAGAGATTACCTTCCCATAACACACTTGTTCCCTCCACCCCCCTTCAAATTAACTTTAATTTACACTTTTGCCTGCATTTGAAGCCATTCCTTTAGACTCAAGTAGATCAGGTGAGAAATTTCAGGATGTAAATGCAATAATGCAAGACCCTGTCTAAATGAGCTTTGCTGGAAAAGCTTTCATATTTTCAGTGAGATGCTTTCATATTCACAGTGAGAAATAAATGCTGGCATAGGCTGTTGAAAGAAGAAAACCAAAAGGATTGCCTAGGCAAATCCTGAAGGACAGAGGCTGATCCAAACAGAACTGGTACATGTGAGAGAACAAAGGCCCAAGAAAGAGACAGTTAATGAAAGAAAGAAAAAGGAAAAAAAAATAAAGAGGTTAGATATTTCTCTCTTCTTGAAGTGAGCAGATTTCCAATTTGTAACAGATTCATCTGCATACAAATTATCAAGCTAGAATGAGACAACTTTGCGACACAGAGTACTTGGTTCAGCTCAATGGGGCAGAGGAACAGAAGGCTTGCAGACACACCTGTACCCCCACCGCTGCACTGCCACAGGGTCTGTTCTTTCTCAGCTCCTGCTTTCTGGTCTATAACTTGCATTTCATTTTTGGATTGTAACCATCCCTTCAGTCTCTAGAACAGTTTCTTTCCTGCTATCCACTTGAGGCTTCACTCCGAGCCTATTCCCTGCTGTCAGCAGAGCTGCTCAAGCTGGCAGCTATCTACTTGTCATTCCTCACCATCTGCCTGTATCACCTCAAACTGCAGAAGCCTCTCTGAACTGTGCACCGGCAGTTATTGTCAAGGAGAGGTTCAGTCTCTCCACTTCTTCCCAGAGGTTCAATCTGACCCATATTTGATCCATTTGTGTCAGTCAGGTTAAGGAGAACTGCAACTTTGCTGCTGGTCGCCTAGCCACAAACTTCCATCAGATCGTAACGTACAGTTCAGATACACTGAACTGCTCATAAAAAGTGTATCTGTCACATTCTTCTGTGACTGGTCCACCTTTGACTGAGACATCATTTCATTATGAAAACAAAAAAAAGAATATAGAAAGAAGCTTTCTGGCATTTAGTTTTAAAATTTCTGAGGTTTACATTTATTAATTTATATTATATGGGAACCTTCAGCACTTTTAAAAACTGCTCATCTACAGTTCACCAGCTAGCAACAACAGAGAAGACAACCTATTTTGATTCCTTCAGACAGCTGAAGAAAATGATTGCACAGCTATGATGTAGGCTCACTCTCTCACAGGGGTTAAGAATAATTCATCAGTAGAGCACTTAGCCTTGCTGCCCTGAAAATATAAGGCAAAGTCTTTGACTTAAATTCAGACTCTTCACAACGCATTATTCTTACCTGAGAGCTCACACATTACACTTATTTATTGAATTTTACTATTTATTGTTTCCAGAAGTAGTAAAAGGATTATCATAGTCATTGACATTTTAAACTTCTTGGGCCTGAGTTTCAAACGTGTTAAGGAGATTCAAAGTTGCTGTGTATGTATAGCTTATATTATCTTTCATCATGTTTCTGGAAAAACAGTATTACTAAGTTTCATTTTCTAAAAGAACTAATGAAAAAGAACTCTTTTTATTTCTAGTTAAATAGCAACAAGCACGTCTCCTTGGTAATAATTGTAGGAAAATTCTAGAAAGTTGAGCTATGTGCTGAGGCTGAGCAGTTCTAGAAAACTGACAGTTCCTTATTCCACAAGCACACACGATGTGCTTTTAAGATAGAATTTACCACACTCTGGAGAGGCAATGTAGAGTTTAAGTGAGAGAGCTAGATAACATGAAGACAGTAAGAGAGATAAGAAAATAGAGAAGTATGAGAAAATTTGCAGAAGATGCGTAACAGCTTTTACGTTACACAATATTGCTATGTTCCTTTCCCCTGTCTTAGGCACAAGGTTTTGTCTAACTCTACATCTGTGAAACGTATGACCTGGTCTTGGTATTCAGTTTAGCTGAGGTTAACATGAGCATTAGGTTGTTCAGATCAATGTGGTCACTGATCTGCTCTAATACAGCCATATGATTCTGTTTACAAAAGTTTTGCAAGCTCCAATTTAGAATCTTGTTTTGTATAATAAGTTGAAAAAGTACAAAACAAAACTCCTAGGAACTACAACCGCTTCCAAACATGAATCTTCCAAGCACAGGAAACAGAAAGGTGGCTTTGGAGCTGCTTCGGAGCTGCTTCAAACTTAGACTTGTTAAAAAAGAGGTTAAAAAAATCTTGTATAATTTTATCTGCTCATACTGGTTATTTTCCACATGCTGTCATTATTTGTTGACATTTGTTCAGTACTGGGATTTATGCCTTTAGTCTGTGATGAGCAAGAAAAATGTAAGTACCTGTCTGGTCACTGACAGCCACAGAAGTCGAAAGAGGAAGGAGGAGGAAGACTGCCATACAAAGCCAAACTATGCAGGATCCAATGTACTTCATCTCCCCCTGGACACATGTGAACAATCAGCTACAAATCTGAAACAGAAAATAATCTTATTCAGAACAATATCTTCTTCTTTTCCCCTCACCCCATCAGAAAACTACAAACAAGAATTTCTTGACTTGTAAAGAAAAGAGAAAGTCGCTAGTCACACACAAAGTGTATCATTTATCTGTTTTAAGGAGTTACAAGAAAAGACTTACGTAAATTTAGAAATAAATGACAAATATACTCCTTTAGTTTTTTACTAACCTCAGAAGTAACACCTTAGAAATATTAACTCAGAGATACTAGTTGTAAAGGCATGAAACTTTCATTTCATTAATAATAACTAATTTCCTTTTATTTTTCTCCTAGGATTTCAATTTTAGATATATTAGCTAAACTTTTTGCTGTCACAACACTGCCGGTGATTGCTGATGTAGTCTTCAAATCGAAGGACAACATACAATTGTTTCAGTTTAAGTGCAAAAGAACCCAAAATACAGTATTTCTCTGCCTTGCAAAATATACAAATGCCTAGAGCAACCTGCACTGAGTTTACAGTTCAAATATCACATAAATATAGTCTGGCTTTTGTCCTCTTAAAATAGTATCAGCTTTTCTTGTAAGCTGACTGCAATGTATAGGTACACATGAATTTAACGAAACACAGAAAATGACAAATATTCTTTTTAATTACATTTTCTGTGAGAAAAAACAAATCGCATACCTAGGATGCAGTTTTCACAAGGCACCTTATTCATCATCAGAGCTATTCTGTCAAGTCACATGCCCTGACAGCAACTACACCATCATTAACTTTTTCAGCCTCCCCAACAGCAAAGTGAATACACATTCAAGTAACATTATCATTTAATTTCCTGCACCTGCTCTACAAGCAGCCATCAGTAATTCGCCAGAGGTCTCATTTTTCTGAAGGGTTCTTGCTAATTAAGCCACTAACACCGCCACCCCCTCGCTCCCACCCCACCTCCGGGCTCGGCTCCTCTCCCGCCGGCTGTCTCCGCTCCCTCGCACAACCGGGACACGGGAGACCGCGGGGCGGGAGCCACCCGAGCCCCCGGCAGCTCGGGCGGTAAGGCGGCAGTACCGGCAGTTTAATTTCTCACGGACCCAGGGTCCGTAACACCAGTCGGTAAGGTGAGCGGGTAGCCCGGTCGGCGAGGAGCAGCCAGCCGCCGGCCCGGGCAGCTCCCCAGCTCGCCCCGCTCTCCCGCCGGCTCGCCCCCGGAGTCCTACCCGCCGCCCCGTCTCTCCGGAACCTGCCCGCGGCGCCAGGAGCGGCCGGTCCCCGGCGAGTCGGGCTTCCTCCGCAGCCCCCGGGGCGGAGCGGGGCCGGCAAGCCCGCTGGGGCCGAGCACCCACCGCGGGCGAGGGAGCCCTCTGCCGCCGGGCCACCCGGAGGGCTCCCTCCCGGCCCCGGACGGCACCTGTACGGGGCAAGCAGGTGATGGGGGGGGGCTGCAGGGAGAAGGGGCTGCTCGCCCGCAGCGGGCGTGGGTGGGCGACGGGACGGGCTGGGCAGCGCTGGCGCCAGCCTGCCGGCGACAGGCGCCTCCGGCTCGGCGTCCCCCGGGATTTGCCCGAGGGTCTGCGGGTTCCCCCTTCCTAGAGAGCGTTTACTGCGCTTCCCACTCCTGCCGCCAGCCGCAAGTCTCTTTCAACTAACTGTATGTAGGCCACTCGGTAGGCATGCTAATTGGAATGATACACACTAATAGATAGATTTTTGTTTTAAATGTGAATATATGCATACCCTTAACAAGCGTGCTCACCATTGTGGCGATTTGCAACAGTTTAATCGTTTTTGTAAATTCCTGCAAATTTAATAGGGCTCTTTATTAGCATACCTTAGCATATACCTATAGTCACCCACAAGCGTATACAATGTATTCCTTACAGAATCATGAGCAGAATCCTATAGCATAGATTTATTACCGTACATCAAAAGCTGTGTACATTATGTTTATAAAGGACATAGTTAATATTGTCAAAAAACAGTGATAAATGGCAAAAGAGTCCTACCACAATAAACAGGAATATTGTAGTGTGCATGCACATGAGATGTCTAGACAATTGACTAGAAATAACGAGTTGCTTACCTTTAATTTTTGTTTTAGTATGTCCCCCAGAAGCACTGAAAATGCCTGTACAGAGCTGCGGTAGTGCCGAGGAGTTGCTGGAGTGAGTCTCCGAAGAGTGGTAGAGGGGGATGCAGCTCTGTCCTTATTAGTCTCACACGGTGTGACCCTCCCACTCAGTGAGCACAAAATACTCTGCAAGAAAGGACAAACAGCCACCCAGGCACAGATTTTACATAATCATACTTGTATATCCCAAGTCCAGTAACAATGTAAGAAATGGGTTTTTTTTCCCTCCCTCCCCCTCTCCCAAAAAAACCCCAGTTCCATAAATCAAACTGCCAGAGTATGAACACATGAATGAAAGAGTATCTGGTTTCTAGTTGTAAAGAACCAATTATGTACATTAGCACAGTGGCAGGAACTGGCTTTTATCACTGAAGTGTAAGCACACATCATTAATTTTATATACTTTATCATAAATTTAAAAATCAGCCGCCCAAGTAACCAAGAGAGTGTACCTATTTATGGCACTGATGCTGCAAAGCACAGCAGATTACTGACATTTGTTTTGCCTTTTAAAAATCTATCATTTACAAACCTGGATGTTCTTGCACTGTAATATCATCTGTCTGTGATGAAATGGTGAGATTGAGCACTGCCACTGCCGCTCATCTGAATATGCAAAACTGCACTTTTCTCATGTTCTCCAAGTGTGCTTGTGGCAGTTTTCCTTATTGCATTTTAAAGATGTAAACCAGATAGGACAGAGAAAAGTAAAACTACTAGAAATAGATACACAGAAGACAGAGAGAGTAGGGCTTTAATTAAACATATTGCATTTATATGAGACATATTTAATCTTTTTCTAGTGTAATCATTCTGACAGGGGAAAAAAAGGAAGGCAGTGTCTGTTATGTGAAAATTTACTAGCTTAACATCAATTGATCTCAACTGGTCTTCAGGTCAGAAAATTCATAGAGTTAGCTTTTTGCTTCTCTGCTTCCCTACACACACACACACACACACCCCAACAGATTTTGAAAAGTATTTCCTCATTTCAGCCCAGATAACTAGCCAGGATAACTAACAAATCACATGGAAAGACATGATTATCTTTCTGGTTTAAATTTCAAAACAGTTGTTCTTCCCAACTTAGAATCACGAGAGAAAGATACAATTGCAGCTTACGTACGTGTCTGCTAGGGTGTTTTATTCCACAACTTTGCCGCAGACTTGCGGTGTAACTTTAGGCAAGTCACACTTCTCACTTGCTCGTTCTGTAAATTATAGAAAGTAAAGCTGCCTTACCTCGCAGGGTGAGGCGCAAGAGCCCAGTCCTACAGCTGGCAAATCATTGGAGCACTCCCTTCGCCTTCAGACTGTTCATTTGATAAAGGCTTCAGTGTTGAGCCCTAATTCAGTGTTTCAAGCAGAGTTGAGAGATCCTCGGTTGAAAGACCCTTTGTAAAAGCTCTGCTCCTAGTGAAAGACATTGTCATTTTTGATTTGAAAAGAGCTGCATTTCTCATTGCTCTTTCAAGCTACAAAATTCTTAAAATCTTTTTGGTATACTTCATTTTACATGCCCTAAATATCTGGATTCAGCTGTGTCACATGAATATACACAGTCTTATTAATTTCAGTGAATATAAATTCTGAATTAGCTAAACATTTTAATTGTATAACACATTGCACATACAAACAGTTAATCCTTTAAAGAAGTATTTCTGTCCCTCAAAGTTTCAGTATTGCTCAAAAGTCCAGATCCAAACTGGGTGGTCTTTTCTTATGAAGCAACAGTGAAACGTAACCCCTAAAACCAAGGATGTTGTTCCACTTACCAAGATATCAACACTCCAAATAGAAAATTAAAAATACCTTATTTGGACCATGTCAACTTCAAAAGACTCCACATCTGTATCAAAGCAGTAAGGAGAATTAGAAACTACTACAGCCTTCCCTGGCTAACACACATGCTTCCTGTACTCTGGCCCAGATCTTCAACTAAAGAGGATTATGACAGTTCACATAAATCAAAGGAATTACACCCATTTATACTAGTTGTGGACCCTGACATTAGGGACTGCCACCATATGTATTCATGGACAACACCTTTCACATTAATGAGTACAGTCTTGAATGTCTAGTGACATGAGAAGTGGGAACAAGCAAAACCTTACTGCTTACAAACTTCTGTCACAAGCCAAAAGAAGGGCTCTCTGCCTCCCACAACTGCAAAGCCACAACTGACAGAACATCTCTGTTATCATAAAAAGCTTAGAAATCCCAAACATCTGCATTCCTGTTCACCCGCAAACAGTTACTGGTGCACTCCAGAGAAAACACCACCTATATATCGTCCCATCTCCTCTGTACCTGGGAAGTACTGGAAAAACTGATGCTATGAGCTGAAGCACCCACAGCAAATAGATGATATCCTGTGTTATCTTTGTAGCTAAAACTCTTACTGACACACAGAAGACAGGATTAGACCCAGATCCAGGCAAGAGTCAAGGCAAACACACCAAGAAGCCGAAAAGGGAGAATTCAAGTTTGAAACCATATGTAGCACAGACGTGCAGAGCACGTTCCATTTCCTGTGCCAAGGGTGGACTGCTCCACTGAA
Organism: Rynchops niger; assembly: GCA_013400035.1. Classification (NCBI taxonomy): domain Eukaryota; kingdom Metazoa; phylum Chordata; class Aves; order Charadriiformes; family Laridae; genus Rynchops; species Rynchops niger. Next base: position 178,688 of record VXBH01008967.1, on the reverse strand, counting down.
CAGCTTTTATTACAACTGCAGTTGCAGGCAAGACACAGGGGAAGACGTGAGAGAATTGAGGGGCAAAGGGACAGACTTCTAATTTTCTAGACTTTTTTTTTTTTTCTTTATTGCTGACACTCACTTTCAACCTTCGTTTCTTTTTCAGCACGATTAGATATCCGACCCAGCCAAGGAGCATAATTCACTCTTGTCTGTGTGGTGCTAACAGATTTGCCTCCATCTCATTAGACCCACTTTTTTTAACTTGCATTTCTTATGGCAACGCATATGCAGGAATGAAGCTGTAAACTTTGACAAAACTCCTTAAAAGCAACATGAAATATTTTTTTTTTTAAAGATTAATTTGAAACACCCCTTACCATGCTATTTCTCACTGAATGTACAGCTTCGTATTTCGATTCTGTTGTATAAGCCCTATGTGGGATTGTTCCTTTCCTAGTGATCCTTTCTGCCCTCTGCGAGATTTGCCAGTCATGAGAACTGCATTCCACTGAAGCAATTAAAATATGAATGCTTTTAAATACATTAGAGTGAACCATAGTGAACTTAGATAAAACAGGTGGAATCCCATTCACATTGATGTAAAATGGGGCAAAAATGTCACTCATATGAGGGAACTTTGGCAAAAATTACCTCAAAAAGGAATTATTTATAGGCATGTGCACACAGTAAGCACTCCTAAGGAGAAAGCCAACAGAAAATCTGGATGTCACTTAATTTCTTCTATAGGAGAGGAAAAGAGGGAAAAAAAAAAACCCCAAACCCTAACTGTGACTTCTTTTTCTGAACACTGAAGAAGCACTTGGATTTTCAGTAAAGGGGCCAAAATAACTGTCAAAAAGATGCAGGGGGAATACTTATCACTGTACTTCTGTGGTATTAGTCATCTTGGATCAGATGTTTTCTCCACTCTGGCACTTCATAACACGTTTTAAAATAACCAAACACTAATAAATATAACAGTACAGCAACAGAAAAAAAATCTGTACTTTATCTCCAGTTCCAATGCCACTGAAAATCCTAATTTCAAAGAACTGATATGGAGTTGTATCATTTGTAACGTTTAGTGCTATCAGGTCCTAATATATTTCATATTCTTAATAATGACATTTTAATCCAAAATACATAAGTTTCAAAGTAAATAACTCAATGTCTTGATATATTGCTTATATTTACCAGTTGCAAACATATAAATAACTATATCATATGATCTTTAAAGTATTCATTACCATTCCAGAAAAATGCATTTCTACGCATATACTACTCTTTAAAGTGTTGGTACAAATTTTCAGTTAAGCTATTCAAACCTGACATAGTGCTGGATTTCACAGAATCTTCATGGTTGGAAAGGTCCTTTAAGATCATCGAGTCCAACCAAACAACCTACAATCTCTGCCACTAGAGCATGCCCTGAAGTGCCACATCTACACGTTTCTTAAACACCTCTAGGGTTGGTGACTCAACCACCTCCCTGGGGAGGCTGTTCCAGTGCCTGACCACTCTTTCAGTAAAGTCATTCCTCCTAACATCTAACCTAAACCTCCCCTGACATAACTTGAACCCATTTCCTCTGCTCCTGTCATTATTGACTTGGGAGAAGAGGCCAACACCCACCTCTCTCCAACCTCCTTTCAGGTAGCTGTAGAGGGCAATGAGGTCTCCCCTCAGCCTCCTCTTCTCCAAGCTAAACCTGCCCAGCTCCCTCAGCCTCTCCTCATATGACCTGGTGTCCAGACCCCTCACCAGCCTGGTAGCTCTCCTCTGGACACGCTCCAGCACTTCAATGTCCCTCTTGTACAGAGGGGCCCAGAACTGAACACAG